>CATIWR010225330.1:0-56516 GCA_949677035.1 Omphalea diandra | reverse complement strand
AATTGGCAATGCTGATGGCCAGACTGTATAGTGGTAATCTTGATATGATTTCCTTACGAAATGCTTATCATGGTGGAAGTTCTAGTACAATTGGGCTAACTGCTTTAAACACATGGAAGTACCCTATACCACAGGTCTGTCCATATGTTACAGCTTTAGACAATTGGTCCACATCTGCATGATCTGTTTCTTTGTGTTAATAGCTAGCTACCAAGTTTGTTTACTCTCAGTTCTAAGATATCAGCAATTTGGCAATGTTAGTTGGAAGATTTTAGTTGTGTACTATCATAGTCATGTGAGATATTCATGCTTATATGAAAACAGCATTATTGCAATGTAAGCGAGTCTCTGTATATTTGACCCTTGATAGAGCTTGACATGCCAAAAACCTCATACTATGGATCCCTTTTTTTTTTTTTTTTTTTCTATCTCCGTCCCACAAACCCAATCTGCTTGTCTGAAGCACCTAGAGATAACTTAAATCAGATTGCGAATTACATTTTGTTATGATTAATCATTTAGAATGATATAGCAACATTTTGCCCTTTTTCTGAATAATTTTTGTTTATAGAATGTTAAAATATACTAATGCAACAAACTAATGATGACAAGCAAAATTCAATTGATAATTATCATCCACAAACAATTTAATAGAATCGACTCATCTCGGAAACAACTCAATGCTGCTCAGATTTTGGGTTCAGTTAGTAGAATTAACTAATAAAAATCTGTATGTCAAAAGGAAATATTGTTTGCTTTTCGCTATCAGATTCCTGTGTCTTTGATTTGTTTCAGCTCCTAACAACAATGCAGGGTAGATGAATTAGCAAAGTATCCATATCATAAAATTGTATGGCTTAATTTTCCCCAAAGAATACAACTTATTTAGGCTTTAGTCCAGACCCAAAAAGAAAATGTCTTTAGCATGTTATTTGAAATTGCAGTTACCAAGATTTGTGCTTGCAGAATCTTCATTCTTTGAACAACTTTACCATTATGAAATTTTTGCTGTTTAAACAAGACAAACTGGCAAGACATGCTAATGATTCTAACTATCATGTGCTGCAGGGTGAAATACATCATGTCGCTAACCCAGATCCCTATCGAGGAATCTTTGGTTCTGACCCTACTGGTTATGCTAAAGATGTGCAAGATCACATTGATTACGGCACTTCAGGAAAAGTTGCTGGATTTATTTCAGAAACAATTCAGGTTGGCATCTTGCACTGATATTCTTCTCAAACAGTTCTGAATTTGACAACTTGGATGATACGTTTTTTATTTTTTTTCCCTTATATATTAATGGTTAACTCTAGGGAGTTGGAGGTGCAGTTGAATTAGCCCCTGGATACTTAAAAATGGTTTATGACATTGTACGCAAGGCTGGCGGTGTCTGCATTGCTGATGAAGTGCAAACTGGATTTGGTCGCACAGGAAGCCATTATTGGGGTTTTGAGACACAAGAAGTCATTCCTGACATAGTTACCATGGCAAAGGTCCTTATTATTCCTTTTAGTTTTCTTCCTCATTCCTGTAAGCTTGATGCATAGTACAATTTTCAAATTTGCAGTTCCTTATCAAGGTACATTATTTTTTGTTATTTAGTTTTATGTTTTAAACATGTCATGCCAAATATCTTATTTTTACTGTCTTACGCATCATGTAATTCATCCTTTAATATATCACTATTTTTATATCTTTTTATCTCTCAGGGTATTGGCAATGGCTTACCATTGGGAGCAGTGGTAACAACGCAAGAAATAGCAAATGTGATGGCTCTGAAAATTCAGTTTAATACTTTTGGTGGGAACCCTGTCTGTTCTGCTGGTGGACATGCGGTGTTGAGAGTTCTTGACAAAGAGAAGCGTCAAGAACATTGTGCCAATGTTGGTTCCCACTTGATTGATCGCTTGAGAACTCTTCAGCAAAGACATAATAGTAATTCCCTGCAAACTTGGCATCTGAAATAAATGTTGTGTTTGTTCAATTTTTTTTCATATGACAGTATTGCTCGTACATTAAGAGGGAAGAAACAAAAGATGTCTGCCTGTACATTGACCACCTGTTGGCCCAGTGACAGATCTCTAAACAATCGAAACTGCTTGCATTGCAAACTCATTGTTCAAAATATTAGTTTTTTTGAACTCAAGTGAACCTCCTTTTGTAGCATTCAGGACCTCTATTTTTTTTTCCTTTTATAGATATATTACCTCATGATCTCATTAGTCTTTATTTGGGATTCTTTGTATTTGTGTTTGTGTGTGGATGTGCATTCTCATATGCATGTGCTGCCATGTCTTAAGACGAGTTATCAGACAAATTGAGTTGTTTGCAAATGCTTGTGCACATTCATGTGCATGCACACATGCAATTTTGTATACCCTACAGGTAGGCTGGTCTCATCCCAAAAAATGAAGGCCCATTTAGGATAAATGAGTCCTGCCACTTCTATTCCTCTGTGTACTTTAGAAAAGAAAAATGGACAAGAAAAATTTTATTCTTATTGGTCTTTTCCAAGGACAAATAGTTTTTTGATTCTAAATATGTCTATTTGTAAGTTATAAATTGTTACTTGTTACTTGTATTCTGATACAATAAATTGTGGTTAAAAGTGATGTTTTCAATAGTTTTGATATTTTTATGATCCTGTTTCAGTCATCGGGGATGTAAGGGGTAGAGGGTTAATGGTGGGGGTAGAACTTGTAACTGACAGGAATGAGAAGACACCTGCCAAGTCAGAAACTGCAATCTTGTTTGAAAAACTTAGAGGTATAAAGGCAAATTTCACAATTCAAAAATAGAAAAGATCAACTATTAATCATGAAAATGATTTATCCTAATTTCTTGTGTTTCACTGTCTTCTAACTGCAGAGCTCGGGGTTCTAGTTGGGAAAGGTGGACTACATGGAAATGTTTTCCGAATAAAACCGCCAATGTGTTTCACCAAAGATGATGCAGGTAACCCTATCTATTGAAGCATTTTAATAAATTGAACCTTCTTAATTTAGATGTGCAGAAATAAGAAACCCTTGAGAAGTTATTCTTAAACCTCTAAAAAACGAATGCAACAAGAATATATCAACTCTTCCAGGATGCTAATCATTGTTGATTTTTTCTTTGCAAGCTCTTTTGTAGCAGAATGTATAATCACACTACTTCCGTGTGTGCAGATTTTCTTGTGGATGCTTTCGACTATTCTATGTCAAAGTTGTGAGAATCAAATCTACCAAAGGCCAAGATGAATATGCACCATTCAGATCTTTTGGCATCGATCGCCTCAAACATTTTATTTTTAATAAATATCAAGTAAATTTCTGAAGATATGAACTCATTCCTTATCACTAGAAAGTTGTCTTCTGGTCTTTCCATGAGTAGCTCCAAGTTATTTGCTATTATAATCATCCTATTTTTCATTTGCTGTGATGTGAGATGAGAGCAAACGTAAATGGAATATTAACATAACTAAGGTATAAACAGAAACGGGTGTACATGGTTAACCACCTATCTATAATTGCCTTAGACCCATGCCCCTGTGAGTATATAAGTCCAGTTTCATACTGAGACTCCTCGACTCTATTTACGACTCTACTTTCATTTACAATTTGATGCAAAAAATGACATCATTCCGCTCTTGCCATATCCAGTTCACCTAAAAGGCTTTGAATCTTACTTAAAGGTTTTTCCCCTTAGGTTTCCTACTAAACAACATACTTTTCTATTCCATGAAACACTTCGACTTTGAATTCTGCATGCAGCGTTCACTTTCACCCAAAAACTACTTGTATATTTGTTATGACAGAACAAGATCAATATTTCCAGTAGCTGCTATTCTAAGCTACAATCGTTTTTTTTTTTATGTACAGCTTACCTTTGGTTTTCAGTTTATTCTTCTACACCAACCAACCATGAGAATATGACTGGGATTCCAAAGTAGCTTATATCCGGATACTTTAGGCCATACAGACCAGAGCATTTCCTAAGCAAAGGATACAGAAATTACCCCTTTATGTCTTCCCTATGTAATGCTATTTTCTAATTCATTCTAAACTTGAAAATGGGGTCTAGTTAAATCCCAAGCTGGCAGTGAAACATCATCAGTGGAGTCTAGCATATTTCATCCCAATCTGCTTGATGAATCTCCTATATTAGCTATTTTTGGATATCAGTTTCTACAATTTTCAGAGTAGAAAATTTCTCAACAATGCTTTGTCCATTCATCCAAGGGTCATACTGAAACTCAAGGTCCTTCCATTCCCTAGTACATAATGAAATCCTCGTTTGACTTCTTTTTTTATTTTTAATAAATATCCCCAACTCCAACTTGCATTATTTGCTTTAATTATTCCCCAGTAATTCAACAATCTAAGTTTATGCTAATGAATCCCACTTAGCCCAAAAGGAAGATTTTCAACTTGTAGTTTCCGTATGCTTGGTTAGAGCAGCTTTATTCCATGCAATGATCTCTTTAACACCCAACGCCCTTTTGGCAGGCAGACCTTCCGTGCCACCATAGACCTCTTACCATGCTCACTTTCCCTTGCCCATATAAAATTCTTACATAATAGTCAATTCTGTCTATAAAACTATAAGAAAGTATTAAAAGTGAACACCAATAGACCTGCATACTCATTAACACAGATGTGATCAGTTGCAAGCTGCTTGAGTAAGAAAGAAATCTCATTGTCCGTGAATTAATCTTGGCTATAATTCTATCAATTAAACTCTTTCAATGTTCTGTAGTTAGCTTACCTGATATCAGAGGAACGCTAGTAAGTGATCTTCTTGAAATCCCAGTTGTTACAAAATTTGAACCTTAAGAGACTTGTTGCAAGGAATATCTGACTTTTGTTAATATTTTAGTTGAAGCCCGACACTTGGTATAATGCCTCAATGCGCTTTTGAAAATTTTTACAATCCTAGCATGATACTTGGAAAATCCAAACCAAATTGAAGAATTGAACTGAATTTACTCAAAACTGAAAAATTTTGGATTTTTTTTTTTAGCTTCTGGATTGAACTAAAATTGAACCAAAAATTAATCTCAGATTGGTGTCAATCCTTCTATGATACGCTAGACTAAAAATCAAACAAAATTAGTAACAAATTGAATTTCATTGAAATCTCAAAAAACCGAAATGAATTTAATAAATTATATATTTAATAAATATATGCATATATTTATACATATATGAATTTTTGAATGTAAGTCAAAAGAAAAAAAAAATGTATCTTAGAGAGACACATCGTTTTTGAAGAGGAGGAGATATTGTCTCCTAAAAAAAAGATAACATCTCTTTAGTCATCAAATAATAGTTGTTTGGCTTAATTTTTCAAATAACTCTTTAATAATTTCTTTTTCGATTAAGTTTAAATTGGATTAAATTGATAAGACAATATAAAATTTTTAAATTTTGATTAATAGATTTGAGTTGATTTTTGAAAGGTTTAATTTGTTTAGTTTATAACCGGGATTGAATTAAACCATATTAATTAGATATGAATACTTAAGTACCAATTTTTTGTCTAGTTTAATTCAACTTTTTATTTTTATAGTTCGATTCCTATTTCTTAAAGAATCGGATTTTTATTCGATTTTAAAAATTTTCAAAACCTTAAATTGGATTCATCTGTACACAACCTCCTTTGGAAAATAAGAATTGATCATTAGCGAAACACATATGGTGAATTTTTTGCTTTTGACATTTGTAGCAAAATTAAAACTCTCTAATACATCACTTGGTCAAAACTCTATATAAGTATTTCATCAAAAGTATAAAAGATGTAGTGACATAGGATAACTCTAATTGAAACCTTTAGCACTCTTGAAGTAACCCTCTAAATAATCATTAAACATGATATAGAAAGCACTAGTTATTACACACTTTATTACCAAAACCACATAATTCCTTGGAAACTTCAATTCTCACATCATCTCCTTAATGAAGTCCATTGCCCCTTAATCATAAGCTTTTTTGAAATAAAATTTTAAAGCACCATTTCCCCTTAATCATAAGCTTTTTGAAATGAAATTTTAAAGCACAATTAGGATAAGTTGATTGTTTATGATAATTGCAAACCAACTCTTGCACTAATCAGATGTTATCAGTATTTCTCGTCTTTGTTAAAAGCCTATTGATTCAAATTAGTGATAGTTAAAAGACATACCTATTCTTTTTGCTACAATTCTTGAAATTCCTTTATGAAGGATATTACAACATGAAATAGGTCTATAATCTCTTAGACTAGCAGTTTGTAAAACTTTTAGAATGATGGTGATCACTATAGCATTGAATTGCTTAAGTAGGTTGTCAATCAAGAAAACCTTTTGCATTTCTTACCTACTTTCTTTAAAAAACACTACTGCATCCATATGTCTTTAGAGTTTGTCATCTTCAAATTCAAAAATTGCCTCATGGATTTCTTGTTCTGAAACTAATCGATTTAACATGTTAACATCTACTTTTATAACCATAAGACCCTCTTCCATAATCTAACACTTAGCAAGCTTTATTATCAGAGTTTGATCCCGACAATCTTTTGTAGAATTCTATTATAGCCTATTTAATTTAATCCTCAATTGTAATCATCAACCCATTATCCAATATAAGAGGAAATCTTATTCCTAGCAACTATTTTCTTGACCATTTAATGCAAAAACTTAGTTTTGGAATCACTAAGTTTCAATCATTGAATTCTAACTTTCTACCTATAAAATTACTCTTCATATATCAATAGTTTCCTAAAATGAGCATTTATAACTTTTTCCTTATGTAGCAAACTGGGATTCAATAGACCTTATTGGAGGTTCAACTTTAGTTTATTGAACATCTCTCTACATTTAGATGCCTGCTTAAAAATGCCATTAATTGAGTTTTTATTCAACTTCTTTAATTTTTACTTCAATAGCTTCATTTTAGTTACCACCTGAAACATTAAATTACTATGAACCTCACTACTCCACACTTGTTGAATAATCTCTTAAAAAATTGTAATGTGTAACCCAAATATCGTAAAAACTAAAAGGTTTTCTACCAATCTTCTTCCTTTGTTTAATAGGAGCAACAATCCCCTTCCATCATTTACTACCATAAAGGATTCCTATATGCTACATTTTTAGTATCATATACTATTTTCCAACAAAAAACAATTTATTTAGACTCCATTAAATAATGAATAACTTGATCATTAGTTTCTAACACTCTCATTTTAGTAGTCTTAATAGTAAACATCACCTAAATTCTTCTTAACCCAAAGTTATTATGCACCAAATTTTACTTTTCTAATTTATATGATTTTCAAATTTTGTGTACATTTTCAAGTCTCATTTTTGTTTCTAGCAAACCAATTAGAGAAATTATGTTGTTCAATAAGCTTTTTACTTGTAATTGTTTGATGAGGTCATTTAGACCCTTAATTTTCTAATGAGCTACCATTTATACCTATCAAAAGGTCTTATCAAACTTTTTCCATTTTTCTCTTACTAATCACACCAACATTTGAAGTATCTTTATGATTATTGGACTAGGTAGATCAAACAGATGTCAAACCTCTATTTTGATCTTGACAACATAAATTGAAAGATTCGAACATCTTATATAAGTATTGTGATTGCAACAAGTAAATTAAAACATCATTGGAAGTTGAATGGAGCATAAAATCAAAATGTGCTTGTAACTTGCGATCGCTACTAAGTGAAATCTTGAACACAAAGTGGACAGAAGTATTTACAGTGAACATCACATCCTAGATAGCAATCATGATATTCAATCAAGTTTAGAGGGATTTTAGAGTTGCATCCAGCATAAGTCATATGTCATAAGATTGTTACAAATTCATATGTCACGATTGCAACATGATTTGTGGTGACCACTACAATCCTAACTCAAGAGCTCTAAAAGCACAAAGCCAATTACAGTTAGAAGTAGCGTTCAAATAGCCAATGAGATTATTGCGACCATGGAATAGTAATCTTGACTCTCAAAGACCAAGAGAGGTTCCAACGAATAGTTTTCTAAAGGATCAATGTTGAATTACCACGTGTTACTAGTCGTTAGGAACAATTTAAAGATCTCTACAACTAGGCCAAACCCAAACCAAAAAAGAGATGGCGACTATTGACTCTTCTGTAGCAATTGCAACTATGACCTAACAAACATTAAATGTAGATTTGCTTAGCATACCTTGGAGATTTGGACATAGTTTTGTCTCTAACGTCTCCTTAGTGGAAGTAACTTATAAATACTTCATTAAATGGACATAAATGTAAGATAATATCATTTATTGAGGCTAAACTCTTGCAAATTTATTTCTCAACTCTCTCTCTCTCTCTCTCTCTCTTATTTACTCTTTGTAATTGAGTTGTGAGAAGTTTGATGTAAGGTTTACACACCTTTTGGGATTGGATTTGAGAGTGATTCAATAGAAAAATTTTATATAGGTTTGAGTGTTAGCCTTGGAAAACACTTATGAGGTTATGTATGAGCCTTTATAAAACACAAGTTGTAAAGTTTAGCGTGAGCTTGCAAAACACCATTTAGTATTAATGGAACACCTAATTGGAAGAATTAGGGAATGGATATAAGTTGGTTAATACACGAACCATTATAAATTCTTATGTATTATATTCTTCTTCTACTTTTTCTAATACTTGCATAATTAACCTTCCTTTCAAAGTTTAAAATTCCACTAATTCAATCCCCTATTCTTAATGCACAAGGGCCAATAAATGGTATTAGAGCTTAATCTCAAATAAAGCCTTAATTATGTGAAAAAAGATCATGACACAATAAGGAATTCACATTTATCTCAAGCCTTATTTCGATGGATCTGACTATACTCATTAGAAATATAGAATGGAGATATACCTAGATAGTGAAGTGGTGGATTTATGGGTAATTATAGCAAAAGAATGGAGGTTGCCAACCAAAGTGGTGGATGGTAGTGAAAAGTTTATTCTAAAGGAGGAATGGGTAGAAGCTCATAGAAAGTCAAATGGTAAGAACAATAGGACAATGGCCATTCTTCTTAGTTCATTATCAAGAAAGGAGATTGGTAGAGTTCAATATTGCCTAATCACCTATGAGATATGGAACACCATGGAAAATTACCATAAGGGCACTACACTTGTAAAATCTAGTAGATTGGAGATGTATGTGAAAGAGTGGAAGCTTCTCATGATGAAAGAAAATGAAAGTATCACCGACATGACAAATAGACTCCTCTTTATTATAATAAACATGAATAAGTTTGGAAGAATCCTTACAAACCATGAGGGAAACACTAAAATACTTAATTCTCTTCCTCTTGAAAAGTTTAGTACTAGAGTGTGTAGTATACAAGAATCCAATCTAGAGATAGGAAAGGTGGCAATGGATGTCCTTATTGGCAAGCTACTCACTTATGAGCTAGCCTTAAGGAAGGATGAAGAGATGAAGAAATTGAAAGGGCAAGGAGATAAGAATGAAAAAGTAGAAAAGAAGACTTTTGCTCTTAAGTCTTGTAGCAAAGACAAGGAAGTTGAAGTTGCCTCTAGTGATAATGATGAGAGTGAGAAGAAGGAAGATGAGCTAGCAATACTTTCAAGGAGGACTAAGGAGCTTATAAAAAGAAGAAAAGATAAGAGAAACTTCAAAAGAGCATATTCTAACTTCAAAGAAAAAAATGATGTAACTTACTTTGAGTGTGGAAAATAAGGGCACATTAAATTCGATTACTCCCAAGTTGAAGAAAAAGAAAAAGTGGGATAAGGAAAAGAAAAAAAGCTTCAAGACTACTTAGGATGATAGCTCAAGTGATGAAGAAGTTGTCAACCTTTTCTTTATGGCTTAAAAGGACTCATCCAATGTGATAAGTATTTTTTTCACATTTTTGTCATGATTATGATGAGTTAAATGACGTGGATAATGAGCTTGAAGCTCTAACCTTGAGATGTGATAAATACGAATTTAAATGAAAACTTACAAGAAAAGTGTTCAAAACTTGAGGATGAATTTAAAACCTTAAATGATCTTGTAAGTGACTTGAGTTCTTCTAATAAAGAACTCAAGAAATCTTTTGGAAATCTTTCCAAAACTTCATCCTTTTTTGATTCTTTAAGAAAAGAAAATGACTCTTTAAAAGGTGAAGTAATTGAGCTTAGGGATTCTATCTCAAGATTTCACAAAGGAAAAGAAGCTTTGGATACTCTCATTGTATTTTAAAGACCACCCTTAGTAAGATATAGTTTAGGCTTCAATGGAGCTTCCTCATCAATATCTTCTCCTACATTCATTAGAGCTTTTACACCTCAAACTTCTAATATTGAGGTTATTGGGAAGAATAGTACTCCAAGCACTAAGCCTCCCAAGGCTAAAGGTAAAAGGAAGGCTCCCAAAAGCTCAAGAGCTAATCTTAAAAAAGCTAACTATGCATATATGTACTTAAAAAGGCATGTCCAAATACGTGCACACACACACATAAACTTCTCTTTTACTCTTCATCAATCTTACACTTGCATGCACATACTAATTAAAGTGTGAGAAGACCTACTCATGCTAAGGTAGTTCATAGGAGAAAGACCTATAAGCCTAAGCTTTAATTCAATTATTGCATGGAATATGACCACATAAATGTATTTTGCTATATTAGGAATGTTCACCTTAAATTAGAGGATCCTTCCAAGTCTAACCCCAAGGACCCAAGTATGCTTGGGTACCTAAATAAAGATGAAATGTTTTTGTTTTGTAGGAATGCTTGGAAGCCATAAAAAAAAGATAATGATTGATATATGGATAGTGGGTGCTCAAAGCATATGGCTGAAAACAAAAAGCTATTCACAACCATTAAAGAGAAGGATGGTGACAATGTCACATTTAAAAATAATGTTAAGGGTAAGGTAATTGGCATTGGAGTTATTGGTAAGAAATGTTGATCTCTTATTGATAATGTTCTTTTAGTTGAAGGATTGAAATAAAATTTATTAAGTGTAAGTCAATTATGTGACAAAGGTAATAAAGTCACTTTAGCCTCAAAGAATGACGAGTTACCACCTTGGTGGATAAGAAGGTAATCTTTAGGGGTGCAAGGAGACAATAGGCAATAACTACCTAATTGACTTAGACAATTTGGCTAACCAATCCTTTAAGTATCTTGTTTCCATTAGTAATAAGTCTTGGCTTTGGCATAAAAGACTTGGACATGCTAACATAGAGCTTCTATAAAGTTTTCCAAAAGGAGAGCTAGTAGAGGGTCTTCCAAACCTCAAGTTCACAAATGACAAGACATATAGGCCATGCCAAATAGGGAAGCAACACCAAACATCCTTCAAAATAAAGGATGTTGTAAGTACTTCTAAGCCTCTTCAACTTACTCATATGGACTTATTTGAACCTACTAGGAATTCTAGCCTTAGTGGAAAGCATTATATCATTTATCTTGGTTGATGACTACTCTAGGTCCACTTGGGTATCCTTTCTTGCTCATAAGGCCGATATTTTTAGTGCTTTCAAAGGTTTTGCTAAAACAGTTCAAAATAAAAAAGGTTATTTTATTTCTTCTATTAGGAGTGATCATGGAAAAAATTTCAAAATAAATCTTTTGAAAACTATTGCTTAGAGAATAAGATGTTTGATAACTTTTCTACACTTAGAACACCACAATAAAATGGTGTTGTAGAGAGGGAAAATAGAACTTTGGTAAAGATGGCTAGAATTATGCTTAATGAATACTCCTTACCAAATTACTTTTAGGTTGAAGCCATCAACACCTCATGTTATATTACACATTGTGTTTTCAAAAGTCCTATTCTAAATAAAACCTCTTATGAGCTATGGAATGGAAGAACACTCAAGATTTCATTCCTTGGAGTATTTGGTTGCAAATGCTACATTCTAAATACCAAGGACAACTTTGTAAAATTTTCTTCAAAATTTGATGAAGGTATATATATATATATATATTTTTTGGCTACTCCACCATTAGCAAAGTCTATAAGGTCTTTAATAAAAAGTCTATGGTAGTTACAAAGTTTATGAATGTTGCATTTGATGAGTTTAACAAACTTGATCTTGGGAAAGGTTCTTTTGTTAATGATCTTATAAATGACTTTGAAAAGATGAAGCTTGATTCAACTATTAAGGATAATATGATTGATCTTGAAGATAATGAGCTACCACAAGTAGAGGAATCTTAACCTCAACAAAAAGAGAACCAAGCTCAAGGATTAAAGATTCTCTAAGAATCATCAAAGGATCTTATCATTGGTGAGATATCAGAAGGAGTAAGTACTATAACTCAATTGCATGCCATAGATAATAATCTTGATTTTGTTTCTCAAATTGAGCTAAAGCCAATTGATGAGACTTTTAATAATGAAAGTTAGGTAATTACTGTGCAAGAGGAACTCAACTAATTTGAAAGAAACAAAGTTTGGAAACCAGTTCTTTGGCCTAAAGAACATTCAGTTGTAGGTTGCAAATAAGTGTTTAGGAATAAGTTAGACAGGCAAGGTTTCATCATAAGAAATCAAGCTAGATTGGTTACAAAGGGGTACAATCAAGAGGAAAGCATTGATTATGATGAAATTTTTGCCCCCATAACAAGATTAGTGGCCATTAAGATTCTTTTAGCATTTGTTTGTCACATAAATTTTAAAATTTTTCAAATGGATGTGAATAGTACATTCTTAAATGGTTTCATTGAGGAGGAAGTTTATGTTGATCAACCTATGAGTTTTAAGTCTCATGATTTTCCAAATCATATTTTCAAATTAACTAAGGTCTTATATGGTTTGAAATAAGCCCCAAGAGTTTGGTATTAAATGCTTAGTTCACTTCTTTTACAAAATGATTTTGAAAAATGCAAGGTTGACACAACTTTATTTGTGAAAAAGTATAGCAAGGATACACTCATTGTGCAAGTATATGTGATGATATTATATTTCATACTACTAATGAATCTCTTTATGAGGAATTTGCTAAGTGTATGATTAAGGAATTTGAGTTGAGCATGATAGGTGAGCTCAAATTCTTTTTTGGTCTTCAAATTAAGCAAACCAAAGAGGGCATCTTCATCAACCAAACCAAGTAATTAAAAGATCTACACAAAAGGTTTGACATCAAAGGATGCAAGGTAGCTAAGACTCCAATGAGTGCAACCATTAAACTAGACAAGGACGAATTAGATAAGCTCATTTATGAAAAGAAGTATAGATGTATGATTAGCTCTCTCCTCTATCTTACCGCTTTTAGACATGAAATCATGTTTAGTGTTTGCTTGTGTGTTAAATTTCAATCTTGTCCTAAGAAGTCACTTTTGCGTGTTGTTAAAAGAATACTAAAGTATTTGTATGACACTTTTCACTTAAGACTTTGGTATCCTAGGAATTCATCATTTAGTCTTCTTGGATATTCGGATGAGGATTATGTAGGTAGTTTGATGGATAAGAATAGCACTTTCAAAAATTGCCAATTTATTGATGAATGTTTAGTTTTTTTGGTTTAGCAAGAAACAAGTTTCAGTTGCCTTATTCACCGTTGAAGCGGAATATGTAGTGGCGAGTTGTCGTTGTACCTAAGTTCTTTGGATGAAGCAAAAAGTTAAAGATTATGGCAAAGGTGTTGTTTACATTCCATCGAATGTGACAACACTAGTGCAATAAATCTTTCTAAAAATTCCATCTAACATTCAAAAAGCAAAGATATTGACATTCAACATCATTTTATTAGAGATCACGTGTAAAATGGTAATGTGGTTTTATAATTCATTGACTCTAATCCCCAACTTGTTGATATTTTCACTAAACCCCTTAATGAAGAAAGAATGAAATTCATCTAGAGGGAACTAGAGATGCTAGATGGAAGCTCCCTAGGGTACAAATTGATCTCACTTTGTGCATATTGCATTAGTGGTTGATATTGATTGATTGATATGTTTATTGATTATATGATTAATATGTTTGATGAGGTAGATGTAATAATTCAATTTGCATTTGAGCTTTTCAATGCTAAAATGCATGAATTAATCATCAACATATTAATTTGATCACACTAAATATGAGCCATGTACTTGAAACTCCATTTTAAACTATTTTCTCTAAAATATTTTATAAGTCGCGAAAGAGATTCCATAATCGTGATCACTACTTTTAAGCACTTCTATTTTTTTATCCTTCTTAAACTTTGTGACTGCTACTGAATAGTCACCACCACAATGGTTTTAAAATTCAAATTTTCCTATCGTTATGCTTGCTCCTTTTTAAGAAGAATCCAACTGTTACTCAAAATTTTCTAGATTAGCGGTCATGACACATGTATAACAGTTGCAATTGCATTTAACCACTGGTCATTAAGTGACTTGACACTAAAAAGGTGCATTCCCCTTTTTAATGCATTTTTGCCCATTTTTTTTTACCCCTCTCAACTATTCTCAGCGTATTTAAACTCATCTTACCCCTCTTTCCTCACTTTTCTTAATTTCTCTCTCATCTAAACCTATAATCCTCTTCTTTTTCTTCATCTCAACCCTTCTTTCTCTCTTCCTTACATCAATGGCTCCCAAGATATCTGGCAAGGGAAACAAGGGAAAAAGGATTACTCAATCATCTTCACCTCCTCCTAGAAGTGCCTTATGCGTCCACAAGATGAAAGGAGTAACTCAAGAAGAGAAGGCTTGGTATAAAGCTAACAAGAAAAAGATCATATAAGCCAACAAGATTCCTTCAAGTCTTCTTCTCACTGCTCTTAATTTGAAGGATGAAATCAATGGTTACTTGGACAACCTTTAATGGCTCACCTTCATCTATATAGATGAAATGGGATATGAAGATGTGGTCAGACAATTCATGTGCACCGTAGAGGTTAGAAAGTTTAAGGATTCTCCAACAAGTATGTTTGGCTTAAATTTCAAATGCTTTGGCAAACCATTCTCCATCACCTACCTTAATCTATGTTATCTTTTTCAACTTCCAAAATGAAAATACTATATTCATAACTTCTTTTTTTTTATGACTGCATTTTTTATGAATGTTGGAAAGAAATTTTCATTGAGAGATACCATAACCCAAAAAAATTTATTGCTAAACACATTAAGACCTTACCCATGTGGCTTTTTCATCGCGTCGTTGCCTTCTCCATTAACGCGAAGGGTGATGACAATGAAAAAGTCTCATGAAGAGACTTGTCCTTTGTTTATTTCCTTTTTCACAACCAACCTATTCAAACAGGAAGTCAAATGGAGCACATGAGTAAGGCCAAGTGCCAATTTATCCTCCCTTCTCATGTGACTACCTTGTATAGGCATGTTGGGGCTTTAACCCCTGAAATTGAAGCCAATCTAACTCCCACTCATAACCCTAAGAAAATTGGCTTGTTTTACCTACCTTCTAAATGCCAAAGTCATTAAGCCAAAGACACACAATTATTTGTTTAGAGCTTAAAACCTAGTTTAACAAGATGTCTCTCAAGCATTAAAGAGAAAGAGGTTGGTGATTGAAGAGCCATAAGAGGGTTTTATACCTTAAGAAGATCTTTCATAACCTTTAAAAGATAAAGACAAAGCTCAAGCCTCTTATTCTTCTTATAAATCTTTTTCCTCTCTAGCCAAGGTCTCTAAATGACCGAAGGAAGTCCTTAAGAGGATCAACTTTCTTCAACATCTTTATGAGGACATGGTGGACATCCAAGAGAAGCTTAAATTTAAGCCTTATTTTTAGCCTGATTTTGACTTCTCCAATAATGAGGATGAGAAAAAAAAAACCCTCAAACACCAACTATTGGAGAAACCTCTTATGGGCTAACCCATGAAGAAGAGCCTCAAATGAAGAATATGAAGATAAAGAAAAAGGAGGAGACACTAAAGAATTTGATGATGAGGATGACCTTTAGTTTTTGTTTTCCTTCTTTTATTTTTCATTTGTCCTATGTTTTCTTTTTGTTTCTCAACTCTTGTTTTCTAGGATCATATGATGTGATCAAACATCGATGTATGATTAAATATGTTGATGTATTTATGTTTTGTTTCTTCTTTGATACAAGTTTTATTTATGTTTTACTCTAATTCTCAACTAATTGCACTTATGATTGGTTATTGAAATTATGGTTGTAATTGCCATTATGATTACATTTGTGTTGTTCCCTCTCTTTTCTCTCTTAATTTTCTCTCTTTTTGATCTTGACAAAATGGGAGAAGGGATATATGCAAAGTATATGCATCAATCAAAGATTGGTTGTGTCTATAAGAGGTTGTTTTTAAATTCATATACTTAAACATATTGCTTTTGGTTAAAATCTCTAAGTAACACAGAAGGAGTATACTTTAAGAGGGAGCATTTATTCCTCATTCAATTTAACCTCTTTCAATTTTAACCTTTTTAACATTCTATTTAATGACATTCACATATATGTTGTGCACTTTTATCCTTTGCATATTTCAATCCAAGTTGTCAAAATAAAAAAGGGGGAGATTGTTAAACTAGATTGTTCAAACCTATGTCAAACCTCTATTTTGATTTCAACAACATAGATTGAAAGGTTCTAACATTTTATCTAAGTATTGTGATTGTAGTAATTAAATTAAAACATCATTGGAAATTAAATGGAGCTCAAAATCAAAATGTGTCTGTAACTCACAACTGTTATCCTCTAAATAGCAACCGCTACTAAATGAAGTCTTAGACAAAAGCGGACAGAAGTATTCATGGTGAGCATTGTGTCCTAGATCATGAAAGTGATATTCAATCAAGTTTGGAAGGATTTTAGAGCTATATCCAACACAAGCCACATGTCACAAGACTATTACAAATTCATATGTCACAACCGCAACATAATATGTGGCGATCGCTAGAAGCCCAACTCAAAAGCTCTAAAAGCACAAATCCAATCACGGCTAGAAGCAACATTCAAATACCAAATATGATTTAGATCACCCTTATGACCATGGAATAACAACTGTGACTCTAAAAGACCAATAGAGGGTTCCAATTGCTAGTTTTCTAAAGGAGCAATATTGAAATTCCATGTGTCACTACTATTAGGAACAAGTTGAAGATCTTAACCACAACTAATCTAAACCCAAAGTGAAAAAGAGATGGCAACTGCAATTCTTCTGTAACGACCACAACTATGATGTGATAAGCATTAAATGCAGATTTTTCTAGCATACCTTAGTGATTTAGGCATAGTTTTGTCTCTAACATCTCTTTGGTGGGAGTAATCTATAAATACTTCATTAAATGGACATAAATGTAAGACAATAACATTTACTAAGGCCAAACTTTTGCAAATTTATTTCTCAACTCTCTCTCTCTCTCTCTCTCTCTCTCTCTCTCTCTCTTTGATTTGCTCTTTGTAATTAAGTTGTAAGAAGTTTGGTGTGAGCTTTAAACACCCATTAGGATTGGGTTTAAGAGTGAGCCAATAGAAAACTCTTGTATAGTTTTGAGTGTTAGCATTGAAAAACACTTGTGAGGTTGTATGTAAATTTTTTTGAAGCACAAGTTGTAAAGTTTGGTGTGAGCTTGCAAAACACTATTTAGTATTAATGGAACATCTAATTGGAAGAATTAGGGAATGCGCGTAAGTTTGGTTAATACCTGAACCACTATAAATTATTGTGTATTTTATTCTTCTTCTAATATATGCATAGGTAACCTTCCCTCCAAATTTTAAATTTTCCACCAATTCAACCTCCCTTCTTAGTGCACAAAGGCCAATAGTGATATTGAGACTTTTCCTTAGGTACCTTAGCTAAAGTTTGTTATATTGTTCGTTATATTTTTAAATGAAAATTGTTAAATTTTTATATGTAATTATGATCTTTACTTTAGTAGTTTAAAGGGAAAGATCATCCTTAAAATCAAAAATATGTTGTACTAGTATTGTCAAGTATTAGGTGTAGTTATTCTTAAGATATGATGCAGACTATACTTCTGCTATGAGTAGCATCTTTTGCTAATGAAATAAAGATGTTAGAATTTTCTATCTTATGTTAATATACTTTCAATCTAAGCTAACAAATGATATCAAAGCTATATATGACCTTAAAGGGGCTAAAAATTTAAGTGCAAAGGTTGTGTGAGTGCAGTGAGGCTGTGTAATTTTAGGGTAAACACTTATAAGGGTGAATGCAAAAACTTATTTGAGTAAGAATGGTTGTTGTTGCTCCTATTCTAATGTTTACAAGAGAGAACTACTAAGTAAGGATTATCTCTGAAGTAAAGACTCACACTCTTTAAAAAGTCTCCCCTTAACAAATATGTAACTTACTAATAACTGTAAGTATATGGATCACACATGTAATAATAGTGCACAGTGAGTGTGGATATTGTCCCATAGAGACAATCGTCAATAAGTATTGAAATATGATGATTTTATTTTATCTGAAAAGTAATAAATTGATGCCTTCACTAACAACTTTGATTATAATAAAAATAAATAAACTCAATTAATTATGGCAAAACGATAAAAGCAATGAGAAAGAAAACCTTATATTAATCAACCTAGGACACTTGATCTCACCAATTAAAATTCATGAAATGATTACTCTCTTAAAGACATAATGGATTATGCATTCCAATATATCAATTATCGTTATAATGTTTAAGTCCTCTTTTGAGTAGTCACTTAACTTTGCAACTCTATCTTATAAAACCATATCTCAATGTGAACTAGAAACAAAATCATTCATTTAGATCTAGCAATCCTTTCATTATAGCAATAAGTTAAGTAGGTATTTTTATTTGTCAATTAACCTAAGGGCATTGATTTTAAGTCTATTTCAATTTATAATCTCTCGATCGATAAAAGAAATACAAATCATGCAACTGATGGCCAATCAATTACAAGCCTTACATTTAAAAATCATTCACTTGCAAAACAACAAAATGTCAACATTACCATTAAAATCATAAATCATTCAATCTCTTCCATGGGTACATCAAGGTCCTATATAACAGATCCAACCTAACACACTAACAAAATAAGACAAATCCAATTGTAAAAGCATCATCTTAAGCAAAATAATAAGAAACAAAGAGAAGAAAATAGAATTCTCCAAACCAGCTTGATTATTAGTAGGTCTTCTTTTCTCCTTCTTCCTTTATTAAGTGATCTCTTAAACTCTTAAATTAGATCTTGAATTGAAGCCTCTTTTCACTTGTTTGCTTTTTTCAAAATTGCCTATTTTGACTACTCTATTTTTTTTTTTTTGTTGCTCCATAAGTGTTTTCCTTTTATACTCTTCTAATTTGGCTAAAACACCGATTAAAATATAAGAGACAGGTCGGTTACATCAAGTTGCAACATATGTTGTGACCATGACAACAAATGAATGATTGGAGTGTCGCGAGTGCAACAAACTGCTATATCATGCGTCGCTCATCTAAAATTCCTAACTAGTCTTTAAAGTTGTTCATCTTGCTAGTTTTGCTTTAATTTCGCTCTAAAAGTGCTTAAACACCTACAAAACATCCAAACGTTGAAAATAACATAAATAAACTCAAAATAATTTAATTTCATCATAAAATTACATCAAATGAAGATCATAACTTACTAGAATACTATAAATAAATTAAGCCTAACATGGATAGTGAAAATAAAGGCACATCTCAAGTCTTTAAGTCTTTAGAAAAGCTGGAAAAATAGGTTTGGATCCTTCACCTCTCAGGGCAAATCCCATAACTACTCAAATGAAGCAATATGCAGAGGAGTTACTCTAAAAGGATATGGCACTTACTATCTTGCAATTTGTGTTATAACCTAATGGAGTTTTCATTAAGATCATGGCCCTTAAATCCATAAACAAAATGTGGGTTAAGTTAAAGAAAGAAAATGAGGGTAGTGAGAAGGTAAAAACAGTAAGACTATTGAATTGTTGAAAATGAAGGAAGCTAAAACTCTTAGAGATTATTCCTCAAAGGTTATGAAGTTGGTGAATCAAATGAGATTTCGAGGAGTGTAAGATTATTGAGAAAGTATTGATTAGTCTTCTAAAAAAATTTGAAGCTAAAGTGTTAATAATTGATAAGTCTTGTGACTTTAAAAAGCTAACAATTGCTAAGCTAATTAGCAAGTTGCAAGTGCAAGAACATAGAGCCTTTATGAGATCTAAGGGGTCAGGTTGAAGGCGTTTTTCAAGCAAAGGTTAATCTCAAAGGATCAACATTTAAATAAGGAAACAAAGTTAGAGACAAAAATCAAAACGGAAAATAAGTTGAACATGAGGGGAAAGGACTAGAAAAGGGAAGTTTTCACCTTATTGCCACTACAAAAAGACCAATCATCATGAAAATAACTTTTGGAAGCAGCATCAATGCAAATTTTGTAAAAAAGTATGGCCATGATGAAAGGGTGTGTAGACAAAAGAAGCCATAAAATTCGCAATCTCCACAATTGCACGACCAACAAAGATAATAAGCAACTTTAGTAGAGTTGAAGCAAGTTGAAGATCATTTAGTAATGGTTGTAATCTTTGGTGGATTTATGGATAAATCATTTTAACTTATTGATAATGGATGTACTAATCATATGACATCAAATGTTGAACCTTTTTGCAATTTGAATACTACCTTTAAAACAACTATCAAGATAATGAGTTGATCGAAATTGTAGGTAAAGGCACAACTTTTGTTTCAAAATCTAATGGAACTAGATATATTAAAGATATGTTGTTAGTTTTACATTAGATCAAAATTTGCTTAGTATGGGTAAATGATGCGTAATTAGTATTTTTTGTCTATAAAAAATGATGAGCGTGTTGTGTTTGACTTAAATGGTGTTGAATAGTTAGAGTGGAAATGAAAAATAAAATTTTTTCAATGAGCTTGATTCTTAGTCAGTCTCATTCTTATAAGACTAATGTAGATGAGTATTGGTTGTGGCATAAGAGGTATGATAATGCAAATTTCAATGCTTTAAAGCATTTATATGAGAAGGGTCATATTAATGACGTACTTGCTATTCATGTTTATGATGAAGTGTATAAAAGTTGTCATGTGGGAAAATTCATAGGCTTCAATTTCCTACAAAAACAAAATGGAGAGTTAAATAAAGGTTAGAATTAGTCCACGCTGATATGTGTGGTCCATTGAGAACCCCATCCTTGAGTCAAAATAGACATTTCATTTTATTTATAGATGATCTAATTAGAATAACATGGATTTACTTTTCAAGTTCTAAGTTAAAAGTTTTTTCAATGTTCAAGAGTTTCAAGGCTGCAGTCGAGGCTCAAAATGGGTGTGTATTAAAGTATGTGAGGACTAAATGGTAATGAATACAACTCTAGAGAGTTTGTAAAGTTTTATGAAGAAATAGGAATTGAATATTTGTTAACTGTGTCATATTCTCCACATCAAAATGGAGTTTGTGAAAGAAAGAGTAAAATGCTAGTGGAAATGACAAGGAGTAAGTTTCATAAGAAGAAATTACCGAGAAAATTTCGAGCAAAGGCTATGAACACTTTTGTGTACCTCCAAGATAGGCTGCTAATACAGGGAGTTCACAGAAAGACTTCACGTAAAGCATGGGGTGGTTCAAAGCCTGCAACAAGTCATTTATAGGTTTTTTGGATCATCTTGTTATGTGCATATTCTAGATGTGAAAAGGGACAAGCTTTCGAAAAAAGCAAGGAAGGGTATTTTTCTCAAATATATTAGCATATCGAAGGTTTACAAAAATTTTTGATTTGCAAACTGAAAACATTGTAATAAATAAGGATGTGAAAGTTGATAAAAATGCTATATAGAATTGGGAAAGGTTAGCCATCAGGAAGGTCTAATCTTTAATAAACAATATGGCAGATCTTGTTAGTCAAGAGTTAAATGAGAATGTTAATGTTGAAAGTACCACAGATTCACTAGTTTTGAGAACAAGAAGCTTATTTGATATGTATGAAAGATGTAATGTTGTAATAATAGAACCTTTAATTTTTTTAGAAGCTTCAACATATAAGGAATGGAATGTAGTCATGAGGACAGAAATTGTTACCATTAAAAAAAATAGTACATGGGAACTTGTTAACAGGCCTCAACATAAGTAAATAATAGGAGTGAAATGGGTTTATAAGACTAAGTTAAATGTTGATGAAACTATAAACAAGCATAAGGCGATATTAATGGTGAAGGGGTATGCTTAACAGGCTAGTATTGATTATGGAGACACATTTGCTCTAGTGGCCAGGTTAAATACAATCAAATTGTTATTAACATTAGTAGCACAACAAATATGAAAAGTCCACCAATTGGATGCTAAATCTGCATTCTTGAATGGTTATTTGAAGGATGAGATTTTGATTGAATAGCCAAAAGGGTTTAAGCAATGTGAGGGTGAAGTTAAAGTGCTTAGGCTTCATAAGGCCTTGCATGGTTTGAAGAAGGCACCTAGGGCCTGGTATAGCGTAATTGATGCTTTTTTATGTGCTTCAAGTTTCATTGAAAGCTTTAATGATGCAACTTAGTATGTGAAATCGTTTCCTTCTACTGTTTCTTTAATAATCTTAATGTATGTTTATCATTTAATGGTGACAAGTAGTGATGAGAAGGCAATTGATGATTTAAAAAACAAATGAGTATAGAGTTTGAGATGATTGATCTTGGAGAGATTTTCCTAAGCTTTGAAGTGCATCAGTAAAGTAAGGGATATTTATTTCACAACAAGCATATGCTCATGATTTCAAAATGAAAAAATGCAAGCCATTTAGCACTCTATTGATGGTGAATGGAAAGTTAGTTGAGTTTGATAGGGACAAGAGAGCTGATGCGACAACTTATAGAAGCCTTATAAGAAGTTTGTTGTACTTGACTGCAATAATATCAGATGTGATGTTTGTAGTAAGTTTGCTTTCAAGGTTCATGCAACAACCAAGTTTGACACATTTTGGTGTTAGCAAAAGGGTTCTAAGATACTTGAAAGGTACTCCAGCCTTAGGAGTATGGTTCAAGTCAGTAAAAAATTCATCTTTGAATGGTTATATAGATAGTGATTAGACTGCCAATATAGATGATGGCAAAAACACATTAGGGTATTGTTTCTCCTTTGATTTTAGTATGCTTTCATGGAGTTCAAAGAAGAAGGAGGTAATGGCCCAGTCATCTACAGAAGCAAAGTTTATTGCAACAAAAGGTGCCACAAATCAAGCTATATGGTTGAGAAAAATGCTTAACGACTTAGGATTTGAGCAGCATGCAGCTCAAGTGTTTTGTGATAGCAAATCTACAATCACTATAGCAAAGAACCTAGTGCAGCAAAGAAAAACTAAATATATTAAGATGAAGTTTCTTTTTTTAAAAGAAGCAGAAAACAAACAAGAAATCAGTCTTCATTACCACAAATCAAAGCACTACCAAATGGAAATTTTGAAGAATTGAGAATAAAACTTCGAGTTTCAAGAAAAAGTCTCAAGGAGTGTTGTGATATTGAGACTTTGCACTAGACACTTTAGCCAAAATTTGTTGTGTTGTCAATTCTATTTTTGAAAGAAAATTGCTGAATTTTTGCATGTAATGATGATCTTCATTTTAGTAGTTTAAAAATAAAGGCCATATTTAAAATCAAGAATATGTTTCACTAGTATTGTCCAGTATTAGGTATAGTTGTTAACGTATGGTGCGTACCATACATGTATGTTAAACTTGTGGTACAAATAGTAGTTTTTGCTAATGAAATAAAGATGTTAGAATTTGCTGTCTTTGCTAAGAGTACTAGCAATTAGCATGCCTTTCACCAATACACCATTTAATTTAATAAAATATAAAAGTAGAGCACATTTCCCTAAGCCTTTTATTCTCCCCTCCCCTCCCCCCCTCTTACAGACTTCTCTTCCACATTTTCAAATAGGTCATAAATATTTTTATGTGCACTACATAATTACTCTACACAGAAGATGGATGAATAAAAATATACATTGGTGAGAAGAGAAAACCAGAATTCTATTTCAACATATCGCAGTTGATTAAGGACTAGGATAAATATTGCAATTGATCAATGGCTATGCTAATCAGTTTGTTACAAGCATCAATGGATTTTCCAAGCACGAAACTTCATACATATCAAACAATTATCACCGGAATATTATGTACAAGACCTATTGATAAAAGACCATCCTGCAAATTTACATGAGAATGTCCCAGTTATTGACCAAATAAAATATATAATCCTTTGCAAACAATACAACGTACAACAGGCATTGAAATTCTCATTTAACTAACTTGCTCTCAGATAAAATAGCTACTTGCAATTACTTCTCAATTGTGGAAGACTGCTTTAAAAATGTCAGCAGCTTGAATTATGTCTATATATAGGTTTACAACATCATTACCAAAAGGCACCCCTTTGGCTGCCAGCGCATGGCTCTGTTGATGACTTATCCCCACAGGATTTTCATTGCTAACGTCCTTCTAATGCAAAGATTAGGCAGGTTCACGAGGACGAGTCACCCAAAGTGAACTCAAAGCTCGTAATCGTTGGAAGTACTCTCCCAAGGCAAGCAGACCTCGCGCAGCCTGATGTGTTGTTAAGATCTGTGACATTTGCTGTAGAGTTATCTGGCGAAGATTGTCAGCCTGATTAAAAAACCAACAGCCCATTGTCAATGAAAATGTCCATAAGCTGAGGTGCATAGCTTCATCTTGAATTCAAGTGCTCAATTTTATCCATGATCACATAAATGAAAAAGTGTGTAACATAAAAATCGCAACCACATTATGTGTTAGAATAAGGTTAATATTATTAGTTGGTAGAATTCAATAGGATTCAAAAGATTTATAGTCTTATTTTACAAGTAAAGATGGGCCACAAAACTTTCTTTACTGGACAACAAATAGAAGATCCAGCCATATATCTATGGAAAGCTTGCAGCAGTGACTTTATTGAAAAGTCAGGTAAAAATATTTTTATGCTTTAAATCAAAGTTATGCTGAAATGCAGCCAACATGGATGAAATTATACATTCACACAAACTCCTAAAAACAATTTTTCCCAGCAAATGTGGTGGGAAATAAAATTTTGTTTGCAACATAATTAAATCAGATGAATCCACATCACTTTCTGACAACCTTTTTTTTTTAGTTCAATTCACAGGTTAGAATTTCTACTCAAAACTGTTCTTGTTCTTCAATCCCCAGCAACTGCACTAAGATACGTTTCGCACAACAGACCATGACAGTATGATATGTTAAATGACATCAAGTTCTCTTGTCAGAAGCAATCGACTAGAATGCAAAGATGAAAGTAATCTTTTCATTTAATGCCTCACAAGAATTATTTCAATAAATATGTTTCTATTTTAAGAGTAACACTAGAAACTAGAAAATATCAAGTGGGAAAAGAGGGGGAAAAAAAAAAGAAAAAAAAAAGCACAAGGAAAACTAAAACCACCTATCATGTAACCATGAGTTTCTTCCCACAGAACCAAGGCTGTGAAGAAGACTAACAGAAATTTAAGCATTGTATCGTTTTCCATCATATCATACCAATAGCCTCTTAATGCTGTTAATAGTCAATCCTATAGCATAACTTACAATTGCAGATTTTTACTTTAAGGGAAAAAGAGGAGAATAGCAAGCCAATGTCAATGTACCATTTGAGACAACTTCCAGTTTATCACCAAAGAAATTCAATAATCAAAAGAGTAGAAACTTTTTCATCTCAAAAAATTATGGGAAAGAATATGCTAATGCAAAAGGGCTCTTCAATTCTATATCTAGTACCGTTTTTTGACACTCCATTTCTAATTAAATATTTATTTCTAAATTGTTGTGAGAAAATGATAATGTTATAATTATTGATACTACAAGCTCTCAGCAGATATAACCTATGAATTAAGCTGCACCCAGAAAAAGGATACTAGCTCCAGTGGACTGCTAAAAGCCAATCTGATGGCAAGAATATGAATGGAGACTGGATAAAATAAGAGATGGATAAGACCAACTGACTAAAAGTTTTGGAATAAAACCATTTGAGGAACCAATGAGAGGATTGCCTATATTACCTGCTGTACAAAGCGCACCAGACCTTCCAACTTCTCCATTGCAGTAGCCATCTGCGGCATATGAATTGCTTCACCCAATTGACCAGCTGCTACACTCTCAGCAAGAGTTTGCTGGAGTTTTTCCATACCTTGTGAAAGAGCATCTTCTGCTTGCTGGCACGATTGTTTAAGGTTGCAGACATCCAAAAGTTGTTGGTCTGTCAAGGGCTCCAGCTGGGGCTTTAGAACCTGATCAAAACCTTATCAATGTATCTAAGAATAAAGTTGGATAAGAATTTAACCAAAATGTAATGACAATTCTATGAAAGACGAACAAACTAAATAGGTACTTTGATCAATGCAGTCACCATAATAATAAAATGAGAGCTAGAACATAAGAATCAAGTATCTAAGACATTTTCAACCATATGACAGGGACATCAATTATATACTGGAGTATGGATTGCTTGAATTCTAAACTATTTGTAAAATTAAAGCATGAATTTCACCAGTTTCTCCTAGTGCAAGTTTAGGACATGGTCACCCTTCAGGAGGTGTAGTGGCCACCATTCACATATGCTGTTACTACTAAAAAAATATTTTATCAAAAATTCTATTAAGTAACTTTCTAGATAAAATATAGATATCACAGAGCAACCAATGCCTATAGAAGCCATAAAGTAACCACTCTATGATGAGTGTATCTTTAGGAGTTCTAGAGGAGACACAATGATCCCTAAGTAGAATGAATCTAATGTGCAGCAAAGCGAATGTATGATGAATAAAACCAATTTGACATTAAAGAATATTATGTTTATTTCCTAATGTGTATATGTGGGCATACCTAATCCTCCCCAGAAAAGCCTTGTTCACTGACATACCCTTCTTGTTGTAGGTCAATATTAACAGTATATAGATCACAGATTTTCTAATGTTAGTTCAGTATCAATACATTAACAACCCCATATAGAATGCATAACCTTCACTCATCACCTTAAGAAGCTCTGAAGGGCGAAATCCTCCTATCCACAAGAAAAACCTCTCTGCTGATGATTTCCACATACCAGACATCAGATAGAAAACGTCAGCTTTTGCAGCAGTTTCCTTCATATGAAAAAGTTCAGAATAGTGGCTTATGCCACTTGTTACAAGTAAGCGAAGCTCGACGTTACTTCTATGAGCATTTAAAGCAGTCCTCAGATCACAGATGTGTTTATTTTGTTCTTCCAACCAGTGTCCATACTCCATCTCAAAAGTGGCAATCCCTATAGAATCCTCAATGTTAGGTTATAATTGAAAAGTGGGATAGATAAGTTACGACTTATGAGACATAAGCAGAGAACATTAGAACATCAATCTTTAAGAACATGAAGTTAAATTCATTTGCAGAACAAGTGCATGGATACAGATGATGCATTAAATCTGTGACTCAATTTTATGACTGCTGGAAAACAATTTGCTTCATTTTGTCCATTGAAGTGCAACATGGTTCCTTTTACATAATTTCAGAAATGACGTTCACATAATATGAAACATTAAATCTTAAAAGCAGAAATAAATAACTTCAAGTTTTGGCTGCTCTCCTGATCAGCTACTTCTCTTATCTATTATAGCTGCCTTACTCTCTAGCAACAAGACATACAGGCCTAATCTAGAAACATTAAAAAAAAAAAATCCGTTTAGAGATTAAAGAGAAATATAAGTACACCAATGTTTTATTAACTTGAATTCAAAAGCTTATTGCATGGAAAATTGAACATCGCAATCTGATAAACGCGATGCTAGTCAATTGAAGTCCCAGATTTCTTGCTCATTGCATTGTACATTTGGAAAATGCCAATTAATAAACCACCAAAGAGTGACAGAAATGTATATTTTGAAATAGACGGCTTAAAATTGGGAGCAAGATCAAAACAAGTGTACGATGGTACCAGCACTTTGACAAACAAACCTGAGTTTACTGGTCCAGCAAACCCCAGATGACTCGTTTCCACTCCAGCACCTATATAAAGACCCTGTAATAAAATATACATTTGTAAATTGACTAGACAAGGAGAAAACAAATGGTTCATTAGGTTGATAAGAGTATCAAAAATAAAAATTAAGTTATTTGCTCAACGGTAGACTTCTTCATACTTGTTGTCTAGCCCTTTCAAGCTCCTGCTCCAACTGAATCAGCTTTAGGCGA
The DNA here is from genome assembly GCA_949677035.1 of Omphalea diandra. Taxonomy (NCBI): domain Eukaryota; kingdom Viridiplantae; phylum Streptophyta; class Magnoliopsida; order Malpighiales; family Euphorbiaceae; genus Omphalea; species Omphalea diandra. Next base: position 28,393 of record CATIWR010225330.1, on the reverse strand, counting down.
CTTGATTCTAATTGTTGAACATAGGCCTGCAAAAAAGGAAAAATTAATTAGAACAGTAAATCAATTATTGTATGAAGGTCACCAGCTTCAATATACAATCCCTCGTACCTTTTTCCGCAAACGGCTTTTACGAGCAGCCTCACGGTTTTGTGCAAGACGTCTGTGTATCTATAAACATTAAACATGTAAATTTGTGAATCAAGTATTCATGCCATCACAGAAAGAGCACTCAAACAAGCCTGATCTCTCTGTTAAAAGCCAAACAAAACTAAAGAAAACTAACATTAGAATTTGTTGAACAAACAAAAAGACATTGGAAAACATAAACAAGGCATAAAAACAGAAAATTTATGTTGAATAAATTAAGTCAGGAAGAGAGAGACAGACTCATCTTTGAATTCACCATACTTGCCTTATCAATGGGTTTAGTTGCTTCTTGATCATATTTGCAAGAAGGCCCAAGAGTACCCTGTGAAGTATCTTCTGACTAAAGAAATTATAAAGCACAGGAATCAGAAAAATAACCCAAACTAGAAGGATAAAGCAGAATGGACTTGAATATCTTTTACCTGATTGTCGAGCTTTGTGTCCGCAGCTATTATTATTGATTGAGGTGAATTTGGATTGCCAGACATAAACATTGATGGAGATGCGTTTGGAATTCCATTGCTTTTAAAGTTTTCTCCCCACATGCCAATATGGTGGATAGGATCATACAACCCCATCCTTCCTGAGGATACAAACTGTGTAGATGGAGAGTTCATACTTCTTGTACTGATGATAGAGGTCGCTCAATGCACCTGTGAAATAACTGCAGACATGTAGACAAGAATGGAAGATAAATTCAAATTGATATATGAAGAATTTTAGAGCTAAGGATGTTGTAATAATCATTTTGACGGTAACCACTGACACTAAGTAATTTAAAAAGGAAATGCAATGAGATGCAGACTTATTATTTCCAATTAACAAAGCTGCATTGCAGAACAATTGTTCCCCGAAAAAATTAAGAGGTATAAAGATTTAAAGTGAACCAAGTATAAAAGAAAAAACATATATGCCTTAACACATAAAAATTCATGATGCTTTTCCTGCCATCACTTGAATCTAGGAAGTCAAAGGTAAAAGTATACTATTTCATTCAACAAAATGGGGGTACCTCTTCCCGTTCCCATAACCCCCACCTGTCCAGCAGGATTCAAAACCTGAGACCTCTAGATAGACGTCGTAAGTCTTTATTATTGGGATGCTCCCTCGGGAAGAAGGTAGATGCAAATTTTATAAATGAAGGATGACAAATGACCTGTGTAAGTACTCAAGTTGCCAACATTTCCACTTAAAGGACTGTTGGAGATGTGAGATTTTGCAGAGATATTCACTGTTTTAGTTGAAATGGAATGGAAGTCCTTATTTTCAGGAAAATGAAGCATGGCTGGAAGTAAGTGTTAGGTGTATTAGTTGTTGAAAACGATACTATCTTTTTGTATGTAAGAGATGGCCGTAATGTAGAAAAGTGTGTGTGAGAGAAGAGTTAAGAGAATGAAGAAAAGAAAGAAAAAGAAAAAACAGAGCTTTTGTTCTTATAGTTAAAATAAACTTTGTATTTCTGCAATTCATGAATATGCCGTAATGTTTATGTTCTCTTCTCTGCATGTCTTTATTTTTGTCATGCTCATACTCATGCTATCATTTTTCTTTTGAAAGCCAAGTATCCTTCCTTCCCATAATTTTCCAACATGGTATCAGAGCTCCAATGATCTTTGGGGGGCCTGTGTCTGTTAAAAATTTGTTTTAAAAATGTTGTTCAAAAGACTTAAATGTTCCTCTTGAAATGGTTGCTCTGTTTTCGTAAATTGCTGTCATTATCATTTAGAAAAAATAACTTCAAACTTCATGTCTTCATCAAGTTTCCGTTTGTTGAATTTTTGAGTCACTCTTTCAAGAGTGCTTAAAGAGGACAAGAAGTCCAAAAGAAGTTGAAGAGACCACCATGTCTCAAAACTGCAATTAAGAAAAAAAAAAAAAAAAGGGACCTGCAAGTCTGTAAACTGCAAATATTGAAAAAGACCATCATGTCTCTAAACTGTAAATTTGCTAAAAACCATCAAGTCTTTAAACTGAAATTTGAAGAAAAAAAATGAATGAAGGGACCTAGAGCATGTCTTTAACTGCATGCAACCTGAAAGCATGTTGAAAAACTGCTTGATTTATGAAACTTGTTTGAAGTTGTTGCTAAAAGACGACCAACCATGTGTTGATTTGTTTTTGAAAGTTGCAGAAGTTGATTTCAAGGAGGAGCAGCCACAAAAAAATTATGTTAGGAGGAGTTTTTCTGTCAAAAGAACAGAATGCTCCAAGAAAATCGATGTTTGGTGAATCTATGATCACTTGAATTTCTTGTCAAAGTTCAAGGAGCTGCTCAAGAAAGAGCTGCAAATTTGAAGACTTAATGTTGTATGAATCAAGATTTCAAAAACCAAGCAAAATCTAAAGGAGGAGTGTTGGAGATGTGAGATTTTGCAGAGATATTTTCTGTTTTAGTTGAAATGGAATGGAACTCCTTATTTTCAGGAAAATGAAGTATGGCTGGAAGTGAGCGTTAGGCGTATTAGTTGTTGGAAAAGAGACTATCTTTTTCTATAAAAGAGATGGCTGTAATGTAGAAAAGTTTGTGTGAGAGGAGAGTCTAGAGAATGAACAAAATAAGGAAAAAAAAAAAAACAAAAAAAACAAAGAGCTTGTGCTCTTATAGTTAAAATAAACTTTGTATTTCTGCAATTCATGAATATGTAGTAATGTTTATGTTCTCTTCTCTGCATTTTTTTATTTTTGTTATGTTCATATTCATGCCATCAGTTTTCTTTTTAAAGCCAAGTATCCTTCCTTTCCACAATTTTCCAACATGGTATCAAAGCTCCAATGAAGTTTGAGGGGCCTGTGTCTGTTAAAAATATGTTTTGAAAATGCTGTTCAAAAGATTTAAATGTTCCTCTTGGAATGGTTTTGTCATTATCATTTAAAAAAAATAACTTCAAACTTTCATGTCTTCATCAAGTTTCCGTTTGTTGGATTTTTGAATCACTCTTTCAAGAGTGTTTGAAGAGGACAAGAAGTCCAAAAGAAGTTGAAGAGACCAACATGTCTCAAAACTACAATTAGGGGGAAAAAAAAAGGGACCTGCAAGTCTGTAAACTGCAAATATTGAAAAAGACCATCATGTCTCTAAACTGTAAATTTGCTAAAAACCGTCAAGTCTTTAAACTGAAATTTGAAGAAAAAAATGAATGAAGGGACCTAGAGCATGTCCTTAAACTGCATGCAACCTGAAAGCATGTTGAAAAACTGCTTGATTTATGAAACTTGTTTGAAGTTGTTGCTACAAGATGACCAACCATGTGTTGATTTGTTTTTGAAAGTTGCAGAAGTTGATTTCAAGGAGGAGCAGCCACAAAAAAAAATGATGTTAGGAGGAGCTTTTCTGTCAAAGGAGGAGAATGCTCCAAGAAAATCGATGTTTGGTGAATCTTGATCACTTGAATTTCTTGTCAAAGTTCAAGGAGCTGCTCAAGAAAGAGCTGCAAATTTGAAGACTTAATGTTGTATGAATCAAGATTTCAAAAACCAAACAAATCTAAAGGAGTGTTGGAGATGTGAAATTTTGCAGAGATATTTTCTGTTTTAGTTGAAATGGAATGGAAGTCCTTATTTTCAGGAAAATGAAGTATGGCTGGAAGTAAGTGTTAGGTGTATTAGTTGTTGAAAAAGAGACTATCTTTTTGTATAAAAGAGATGGCTGTAATATAGAAAGTGTGTGTGAGAGGAGACTTAAGAGAATGAAGAAAAGAAAGAAAAAAAAAATAGAAAGCTTTTGTTCTTATAGTTAAAATAAACTTTGTATTTCTATCCCCCTTGACATGCTTATGGTGGACCTAGTTGCTCAATGCTTGGCACTGTAAGAACTCAAAAATATGGCACCTTTAGCCATTCACACCTTTTACAAGTGATGAACCTCCAAAACATTTTTTTAATTAAAAAAAAGGAGGAAGAAAGAAAGAAAGATCAAGAGAGTTTTTTGCTTGAGAATTGGAGGAAATATCTAAAGGGAGAGGGGGAAAAAAAAACAAAAAAGAAAAAGGTAACCTAGATCGTTGCAGATTTTATAGTAAGAACACCTGCATCCAGTATCAAATCTAATTGATCTTGTAAGTGAAGGACGATGAAGACACGATTCATAAGTAGCCAAAATGCATACCTATCAATATAATACTAGCCACGATGCCTTAGAACAGTATAATCATTGGTGAAACATGATAGTGAGCATAAGCAAAAAGAAGAAATTTGAATAACAAATGAAAGTAAAACTACGAAAATTGTGTATGAAAATACCATATCAAATCAAAAAGTCCACGAAAAAAAAAGCAGAACAAGCAAGCTAAAAAAGGTGTAAATTCCCAGAAACATCTCTTCAAGCATTTCGCACTAGAGGATGGCATCTCCAAGCATAATTGGAAAGTCTAAGAAGAAAGTAACACTTTTGCCTAGCCAATAGCAGCAATAATATTTTCAGAACTTCAATCTTAGTTGTTGAAAACAGAAAAGCATTTACAACAATAATTATTTCAATCAATCAATGATTTGTTGTTTTCATTACCAAAACCATAACCTTCAAAATAAAATCAGAAATCCAATATCTTCTAAGCAAGATAGAACTAACAAGTAAACAAACCAGTCAATCAAATCATCCCCTTTGGCTATGGGAACACACACACACACACACAGATATATATATATATATATATATATATATATATATATATATATATATATATAAGTGATTAATTAGAAACAATTCTTTTGGACATAAAAAGATATAAAACTCTTTTAAATTGATAATAATAATCTTAAGTTATAAATTTTAATTGAATATATGATATTTTTTTAAAAAATAATTATTATTTCAATCTTTTAAATTTGTGATTATTTAAAATAATTAAAATAATGGATATTATTTCAATTTTAAAATTTATAATTATTTGAAATAACAGAAAATAATTGATAAAAATATTTATATTTTTACATTAGTGTCACTTTATTTTTAAATCTATACTACATATAAAAGTGACTAACTAGGAAAAACTTTTTTAGACATAAAAAAATATAAAATTTTTTTAAATTGATAATAATAATCTTAAGTTATAAATTTTAATTGAATAGATAATATTTCTTTATAAAACTAATTATTATTTCAATTTTTAACTTTGTGATTACTTTTCAATTTTGAAATTTGTGGTTATTTGAAATAGTAAAGATGTTTATATCTTTTTTAAATCTATACTATATATAAAAGTGGCTAATTAAAAAAAATAGATATAAAAGAATATATAACTTTTTTAAATTGACAATAATAATCTTAAGTCATAAATTTTAATTGAATAAATAATATTTCTTTATAGAACTAATTATTATTTCAATCTTTTAACTATGTGATTATTTGAAGTAATTGAGATTATTTCAATTTTAAAATTTATGGTTATTTGAAATAAGTGAAATAATAAATAGATGTTTATATCTTTAAATTAGTGTTATTTTATTTTTAAATATTTTAAAATTTAGATAAATATAATTGTAATTTGAGTCTATAAATGGCTTGTATAATGATACAAATATGGTTTGTAATAATTTTTGTGGAAATGTCATACATGCTAAAATAATCATGGGACAACACGTAGGAAAATAAATATTCGTACTAAAAATTTTGGTCTCAAGATGAAGGATATTTTTTTTAATTCAAAAGAAAATAATTTACAACATGTCTCTACTTTGTTATAACTATCAATAAAACTCAAAATTAGATAATACCAAATGTTGAAGTTTATTTACCAAAAAATATTTTTTTTACATGACAACTATATTAGCATTATTTAAAGAGATTTTAATATCTACCACAAAAGTTGTTATGCAATCTCACAAAATAATAAAAGTATAAAAAATTTATACAAAAAATGTAGTTTACAAACAAGTATTTCTCTCATAAAGGTAAAACTTCATTATATATTAAATTTCTTTTAAATATATTTACAAATAGAAATATTATCATAATGTTATTTTGACAATTTAATTATATCAGTGAATTTATATATTGATGATGGTCAAAGAAAAAATATTTTTTTTTATTTCTTGATGTTATTTTATTTAGATTTTCTATTAATTTTGTATAACTTTATTTAATTTTTTAATTTGATTTTTCATCATTTTATCTTAAATTTATATTTTCATTCACTTATTAATGAAAAATTATATTTATTAAAAAAAATTTATATGTAATTTTGAAAACTTTAATTATTTATAATTTTATATAATTTACTTTCTTTATTTATATAAATATAAAATTCAATAAAAATTAATTTATATATTTAATAATTATTTTAATCACGTGTGATGTACATATAATAAAAAAAATAATATATATAAGGAGAGATTAATTGATGTATTATTGCAAAATTCGGAAGTTTACCCATAGAAGAAATTACAGTATTTTGATCAGATTGAGGGCGTTGATGTGCAATTAAGTCGTGGTCATAAAAGGCCCAAATCTTAATGATTGCCCTATTTATTATTTAAACACATTAAAGAATTACTGAGGTCTGCGCATAAATGGGCCTCGGCTTGAGGCTAACTTTGTTGCCAGAAAAGGATGGAAGAAAGTCAGTATCCTCTAGAGCCTTAGATTCTTGTCCACACATCTGAGACAGATTATGGAGATCTTCATTTTTGGCCCTTTGCTATGATGAAACGAAAGAACTAGATTTTTCCAGGCTTTACTTATTCATTGAAAGAGTAGCCATGGGTTGCATTCGGATGGAAATACATGTCAATCTAAAAAGTGCACAAATTATAATTTTTAACAATAAAAATCCATAGCAATGACTTGAGAGTTTTACTAAGTTGAAAATAACAGTTTCTCTTTTTTTTACTCTTTTTTCTTTTCTTCTTGCTTTTTCATTATGTGGCGGTTAATCCAGCTTTTAAGAGAACATTTCTAATTATTTTTTTAATCATTAATTGGCCTTTTTTTTTCCGTCTAATTTTGAAGGTTTTTATCTATAACTAACAATATTATTTTTATATTTGAGCGTTAAACTCGCAGATCAAGTAATAATATTTTTCTAATATTTTTTTTATTTGTCTTGGTTTCATCCATGGTTTATGTTACCTCCTTTATGTAAATGGTGAAGTTTGATTCGAAATTTAGCATATTCGAAAATTAAGAGATTTTTCAAGTAATCTCCTAGCTCAAAGTGCACTTTTATTTAGCCATCAGTTTCTTGCAGCTGAATTTCTTGACTTGGTTATTTTTATCAAAAGTTCAAGTGATGAATCGATTCATTTCATTTCTCTAAATTCTCTATATACTCATTTTATATGTGTGACCCATTAGCTTCCTATTTATGTCAGTAATGTATATAGGTTGTAATACTTAATCAAATTAGGATTAGGATAAAATTAAAACCCTTTAATTTATATCCTCAGTTCATAATTTATCAAACCTAATTTGTATATAGATCATAAGAAACATCTATCAATACATCATAATCCCAATTAATGAGAATAGTTAAAGTGGCTTGACTACAACCTTTCATGTTTGGTTATTTTGATTTTATCTTTTTCCTAACCTATTTCTTAGTTAGATATATAATATGAAGAACTTTCAACTCTTTACCAATCTAATTTTAGTTCTTAATTCTTAAGTCCATAACTCCAGTAAATAGATTATTGATGATAAACTCATTTTCAAGAATAACTACTCAAGCTTATGTAAGGATTTGTGTTATGACTTAATTAAAAACCATAAGACATGTACTCCTATTATAAGGAGGGGCAAATCCTTTATCTTTCATTTATATAGCTCCATATGATTCATTACATATCCAATCACCATCCACTATCTATCATTTGTGTACCTCCATATGATCCATTACATATCCAATCACTACGCCTTGTGTAACTAGGTTTAAAGGTACATTAATTAGTGTCAAAGTACAGAGCTAGTCATATAAACTAACATAATGATCTCAAGTTTGAGGATCATGATCAATATAAGAAATTTTTATGACATTATACAATTACTTCATTAGAATTTTCTTTATGGGTAAATCTAATCATTTGTTCTAACAACAAGAATCCGTACATCAATCTATCATATTGTTACATAATTAGTCAATGAGAACAATTACTTCTGAATGGAAGGACATAATGTATGCTAGTTTATCTACTTTATAAATATCCCTTCTTGATAAAAGCTATGACTAGGGATAGTTTAAAAATAGTACTTTTAGTATGCAAATATATTATTTCATTATTATGAATATTTCTTAATCATGCTTGCACAGTACATATTCTAAGGACTTTATTAATTAGTATTTTTAACTAAGCGAGCACTAAAAGATAATTAATGGCATTTATTGCATAAAAATAGGAGTTTATATCAAAATGTTACATCTTAGATGTATAAACACTTACAGAGGCGAAGAAAGTTTTATTTGGGATGACCCTTTTTAAAACCCTGAGGATGAACGATTTCCAAGTAGGATTTGATCAATTTTTGGCATATAGTGGGTAAGCCTTTTTGTGCTATGGTTCTCAATTTCATTGCTAGAAGAGATTTTCTTCAAAAGACCAATTGTGCTTTGATTATGTTGATTGCAAAAGTGATATCACCCTCGTTTACTTTAGACCAATCTCTTTAAGCAAGTTGAGCTACAAAATGATTATCAAGGTATTGATTAAATGCCTTCAAATTTATTCTGCCCAATATTATCTCCTATATAGTGGAATTTTATCATAGGAAGACAAATAACAGCTAATATAATTATTTTCTAGGAATTCATACATTTTATGCAAATTATAAGTTTTGGTATATGGTTGTAAAAATCAATTTTGAGAAAGGCATATGGCAGATTGGCTTAGGGCTTTATTCAAAAAGCTTTTTGATGATACAAGCCTTCCAAAGTTGTAGGTGAAAGGAATTATGCACATATTTCTTCGTCAATGATGAAATAACTTAGGAATGGAGAGATGTTATAATAATATACTCTTAGTAGAGGCAAAAGATAAGGTGACTTTATCTCCCTTATCTTTTTTATCCTATGCATAAAAGGCCTTTCTTAGAGCATTAACGTTGAAGCTATAAATCAATATGCGGAGTATTTTGAAGTTGATCTTTCTGCTTGATAGTTTTAATATTAGTTTTGAATTTTTTGCATTAAAATCTCCATAACTTTCTATATAATCTTTGTATCTGTGAATGGCTTGATTCTATGGAAATTTGATGTGTATAACTTTCTAACCATATATAAGGACTCTTCTAATTCTCCCAGAATTATTTTGCACATCCCTATTAATATCACCTTTCTACAATTAATCAACTTTTCTCTTATGACTATTGGGATTTTGCAATGATTTTGATTAGAGGTGACAAACGGGTCGGGTTGGATTTCAATTCGGGTCATTTTTTGGATCAACGTGTTTTTAGGTTGGGTCAGGTTCAGATGACCCAGATTTCAAGTGAGTTTGGGTCACCCATTAGGTCGTACATACATAGAGGATTTTAGATCGTGTTCAAGTTTACTCTTAAAATTCATATTTTAGGTTAGGTCGAGTAATTTGTTATTCAATTTTGAAATGTCAATTTGAATTTTTATCATTTATTCAATATTTTTTCTCATAATTTGTTAAGAGAGAAATAATAATTTTCTTTTAAAAAATTATTTTTAGTAAGACGGATTTTATATAAAATGAAACTTGATTAAAATTTTTTCTTTTTATTTAAAAACTTAATAAATTAAATATAATTTATTTTTAAGCAATATGACTATATATAATGAAAATAATTAAATTAAGTCTACATAAAATTATATTCAAGTCATATATCATAACTTAAATTTATTTATAAAAAAATATATAATGTTCAATGATAGAAAATCATTTATTATAAACAAGTATGTGTGTTATGATAAAAATTTATGTGATAAAATTAGATTTATCTTAATATGTGATTTTATTGTGAAAAAAATCAAATTCATTACAATTGTTATAAAAAAGTAAAATTGTGATAAATTTTGTTTACATATTAAATCAGTTTTAAAAATTATGGTAAAAATTTAGCTTAATTTCTAAAAAATTCAAACCTTTTATGCGATTTTAAATTATATCTAAAACTTCTAATTGAGTCAATTACACTGTAATTTAATAAATTGATTTTAATTATACATCAAGTCAAAAACATAATTTGTTAAAGTGCATTTAGACTTAGTTGACCTTTATACTGTTTCAATTAGTTCAGTTAAATCTAAAATTAAGTTTACGACTTAATTAATGTACTACTTTTATTTGTATTCAATTTATTATTATTTTACTTAATTAAATTTATTATATACTACTATATGGTAAATTATAATTTTATATTTAAATTTATAATTTATAAAATCTCTTCACGTCTATTTTTTTAAAAAAATTATCTCAATTTTTTCAAAAAATTAATTTTATATTTTAAATAATAAAATTTAAGCTATTCAAATAAAAACTTCTAAGAAATATTTTAAAAATCAACCACATGTGTTTAATTAAGATGCTATTTTGACTTTTTATTCAATTTAATCTTATTTTTGGTTAATTGATTTATCATATATTTTTAGATGATGAATTCTAATTTTATATTTAATTTTAAAATTAAAAATTTTTAAATTAAAATTTATAATTCACAAAATCTCTCAATCTCTTTTGAAAAATAATAATTATTATTTAAAGTATTTAAATAAAATTTTAAAAATTATTTTTTAAATTATTTACATGAGCTTAATAAAAATGACACCTTTATTTCATCTTCAATTTAATCCCTTTTTTGCTTAAATAAATTTTTTGTATACTTTTTATGAAAATTTTTAATTTCATATTTAAATCTATAAATTTCTAAATTTTAAATTTATAATTCATAAAATCTCTCAATATCTCATTTAAAATTTTTTTTCTCTTATCTCTCCGTAAAAATTTAATTTTTATATTTTAAGTAACAAATTATTTAATTTAAAACACTTTAAGAAATATTTAAAAAATCAATTACATGAGCTTAATTAGGATGACACTTTTATTTTTATTTAATCTCGTTTTTTAATCAATTGAATTTACTATATACTTTTATTTGATAATTTTATATTTAAATTTAAAAATTTTGAAATTTAAATTTATAATTTATAAATTTCTCAATCTGTAATTTAAAAAAATTTTCTTTCAGTCTCTCTTTAAAAATTAATTTATATATTTTAAATAATAAATTATTTAAATCATGTAAAATAGAAATATTTAAGAAATATTTTAAAAAATAAATTACATGAACATTCTCAAAAAATTTATCCTTAAAATAAAAATTAAGGATTTATTAATTTATTTTTAAAATATATAAAAATAAAATATTTAATTTTAAACATAAGATTAGTATAAAATTTTTTATTTGTCAACTAAAATAAAAATAAAAATTGATATTTTTGTGAAACAATATTTAAATTGAGTAAAAATAAAAATATTATCTTAGTAAAATTTAAACTTAATTTTGAATTTGATTGAACTAATTGAAAAAATATAAGGGTAAATTGAGTTTAAATGTACACTTTATTAAATGTTGATTTTCACTTCGGTATAATTGAATTTAATTCATCAAATTAGAATATAATTAACTCAATTAGAAATTTTAGATATAATTGAAAATTAATGAAAATGTTTGAATTTTCTTAATCAATGAGCCCATAAATTTTTAACTCAAAAATTTTTATTATAATAAATGTGTATATAAGATAAATTATGGTATACACTCTTTTATTATAATATTTTAGCACAATATAATGTCTACGAAATTACATATAAGGAAAAGTAACATTGTCATAATAATATTTGTTATTCTATTAAATAATTTTAAATTATGATAAAAATTATTTTATCACAACAAATAATTTTTATTATTACTAAATAATTTATCATAATAAATAATAAATTGTAATTTAGGCACATAAAAAAATGGTAAAATTAATAAATTTATTAAAACATAGAAATTTCACTATATTTTAAATAAAAATATCAAAGTTAAATTTAAATTTAAATTTAATTAAATAATCTAAATATTTTTTGAAATAAATTTCTTTTTTTTTTATTTTAATTATTCCATCTTTTATATATGTAGTAATAATTTTTTATATTATTATCGGGTCAATTGAATTGGGTCATCGGTTGAACTATTCAGGTCAATTTTAGCTTGACTTATCAAGTACACCTTTACCCAACTCAAAAAATTTTGAGTCATTTCGAGTTTACTCTGAGTCAGAATTAAGTTCGGATTATCTTTTTTAAAGTGGGTTCGGGTCGGATTTCAAGTTGGATCGATAAACTGTCATATCTATCTTTGACCATCTTCATAAGGCTTTTTCTATCATTCTTGTTATATCTTTCAAACATGAAAAAATATTAAATCTTAACAAAGTATAAACACTCAAATATAAAATGTTAGACTTTTTCAAGATTTTATTATCATTGAAAACACATCACTCAAATATATAATCAAGACAAATGCCTTATCAACCTTAGATCACATAGTCAGCATGATATTTTCTAAGTCCACAAGAAGTACAGTCAACATTTTAATGTTTTATGTTCCCAAAAAGACCCTTAAAAGTATGAAAAATGACCAAGGTGAGAATGCCATGTAAAAGTGGACACGAAGGCAACACACTTTGACATATTGGACGGCATAGATATAATTCACAGTGGGAGTTGAAAAGATGACAATTCAAATAGCTGATCAAATTTACGGTCGATCCTAAAGATCTATCCCATATAAAGATCCTGCATATAATGACGAGATAAGTGCACATCCAGGTTAAGATCATTCAATTGCCCAATATAAATAAGATTTAGTGAGAGTTTAGAAACAAGAACAGCATTAGATATAGACAAAACGAAAATGGAAATATCACCAATATGACTAATAAACAAATATGAGTTGTTATTAGTATGAATAATAGAAGAATGACACGTAATGCTTTTAGTTTTAAAAAGGTTAGAATTAGTGGTCAATTATTACAACATGCAAAGTCAAAAAACTAAGATGAAGATGTATCTGGTTGACCAATAAAGTGAAGGAAGTAGAGGTACTAGTGATAGATCACGCTAGGGCTTATGTTAGAGAATAAAGGTCTATTGACTAATAAGCTCATTCAAGATGGATAACTTATAAAAAGACGAGCAATTGTTTTATAAATAGAAGCCTTACTAAACTTAGGCTTTATTTGATTTTACCATCCAGTTCCTTGCTTGGATTATAACTTGAAGCAGTTAGGGATGACATTGCCTAGTTTGTGGCAGTATCTACGTCAATTTTCACTATGATGGAGAAGATATAGGAGTAGCCAAAATAGTGTCAGCATATAATATTGATTGAAGAGGCTTCAAAGCAGCAAGTTAAGCCTTTTCAACACATAACTCTATGATCACTGTGTCAGGATTGGGAAAAATATCCCTACGCAATAGAAAGGATCTAACTATCCCAAAGTCATTATTTAAGGTCATAGTAGACTGATAAACTCGAAATTTATCTCTTTCGTTTGCATATAGTACAACATCATGGACGTTATGCCGCTTTGGTGCAGACAATGATAATTAGTTCCATAGCTCAATAATCTCAGATAAAAAATTTATTAATAGATTAACCTGATTTTTTGTGTATGTGGTTGACATTACCATAGATGAAAACCGATGAATGACATTAGTAATGGAGTCGAGTTTAGCAGGTAAATCCCAAACTTTTTTAGTAGTCTTGAGATACCCAAATTAGAGTTTGATGGATGGAACACAATGATACTACAAAACGAATTCTTAATTTGATACTCCCTCCATTTTATATTAATTAACATTTTTTGGTTTTACACAGAAATTAAGAAATTATTAATTATACTACATTTTAAGAATAAAATGATTAAATTATCTTTTTTTATAAAAATATCTAAATTAAATGCATAATTATCTCTTAATAAGGACAATAATAGAACTAAAAAAATAATTAAAGTCTTATTGGTATTCTAAAATGACAGATATTTTGGAACAAAAAAACCTTTCAAAAAATATCACTTAATATGGAATGGAGGGAGTAATTTTTATTATCTCTTTTCTCAAACTTTTCGGTATATTTGGATGTCTCTTCGTCTTTACCTTTGATTTGCTTGGTCTCATCATCATTGACAAAGCACCATAATTTTTTGCCTTTAAGAAAGTTGGGTATCTCTTAGGCCTAAACAACATAGTTTGTACCCTTAAGAATGGTACTAATAGGCTACGAAATGTCTATTTCCTCCACAAAATAAAGAGTAAAAATTTCAAAAATAATAATAATAAAGATTTTAATTCAAAACTTAATTATAAAAATAGAATCAGGTCAAAATGACTCCAAAAATAAAATCTAAATGTCTGAAAATTTTAGAAACCGATTTGACTCGACAAAAAATAAAAACACAAGAAGAAGAAATGAACCGAATGCGAAAACTATAGGAACTAAGTTTAAAAAATATCAAAAAAACATAGACCTACCAAAACTTGTAATCCGAAAAAGATCAAATTCAATTACAAGCTCTAATACTATGTTGAAAGATAAGAAAAGGAAGAAAAGGAAGAAGTTTCGTATGTCTTATATATTCTGTGCATACTAAAGCAAAGTCTATTTATGCAAGTAGAAATGGGCTAAACATAGAAATAAAGTTGGTAACTAAATTAGCCTAAACTAAATGTATATAAAATTAGCTTAAACTAAAAGTATATAATATTGGGGCGATGACAACTATAGAGATCACTGTGATTAATGTATATAATCTTGAATCAATGACAAGTATACAAATTAATATAATTAATGGTTAAATATATTATATTTTAAAAAATAATTTGCTAATTAATAAATAAATTATATGTTGATTTTAAATGCTAGACTTAATAACTCTATAATTAGAGTTTTAAATTTTTTAGTTGAATGATAGTTTCTAAGTCTAGAATGTATCATTAGTTAAAATATAGATATATAATTTATTAGATTATTAAGTTACTTATAAACTTCATTAGTATTTTCAGTGCAAAAATTAATGAAAAAACTATACTAAAATATTTTGTAAAGACAAATAGGAAATGAAAATTTGAAAATTAGACTAGCAAACATATTTTTCAATTCTCTTTTCCATTTAGAAAACAAAAAATTGAAAAACTAAGATACATAAAAGAAAAAGAAAAAGAAAAATAGAAATATGAATATTTTTCACAGTTAAGAACGCCTATAAGACTGTTTGTTTCACAAAAAATAATTTATTTGAAAAAATAATTTTTTAAAAGAAAATTCAATGAAAATATTTCTACTATGTAATATTGAAAAACAATAGATTTTTTTTAAGTATTAGAGTGCAATCAGAAAAATATCAATTTTCTTTTCTATTGTATGTGTGTCTATATATATATATATATATATATATATATATATATATATATATATATATATACACTTACTAATTCTTAATGACCCAAAATTAGGAGTGAGTGCAGTTCTGTCCAATTCATGGATTTATGAATCTTCAAAATTGGATCAAAATTTCGTAGAATTTAAAATAAAAAATTGATACCGTCCCAATTTTTATCTGATTTGATTTGATTTCTTATAAATTAAGAATAGCTAAAGTTGGTTCTTGGTTCTTTCAGAACGATCAGGTTCAATTGGATATTTAGTTATTTCAATTTATTAAAAATTAAACTTTTTATTTTTAATATTTATGAATCAAAATAAAATAAATTTTACATTTCCTACTTTTGATCATTCAATGGCTAAAATAAATAAATAATAATTTAGCAAATAATAGCTAATAACTTATATGTTAAATATAAAATTGATATTATTTTTAATATTTACTATTAATTTATAATTAATAATTAATAAATAGTCCAATTATTTATTATTAAGAGTAATAATTACTAGTAGTATCTACCAACTGAGTGGGATGACTAGTAAAATTAATAATTAAAATATTTAATTAGTTTACTTATGTAACTATATATATATGTGTATGGGGGGAGGGGGGTTAGATTCAGTTTTTTTTTTTTTTTTTGTTTGAAATGGTTATAGTTCGATCTAGTTTTTAGTTTGGATAATATAAAATTTTTAGTATCATCTCAATTAAAAAATCTGTATGATTTGGTTAAAATATTCTATTATTCACATCATTAATTTTTTATTTTGGTTCGGTTCAATTCTGTTATTTGATCAAATTCAAAAATTTTCAAGTCTCGTGCTTTTCTGTACTTATAATTTATGAAAAAAAAAAAAGAGATATGAGACTATATATGTCACACCTTGTGTCATGTTATTATTATTTTTTTTCTATAGGTTTGGATAGAATTTAATCAAATATCTATTATTTTATATATTTAATTTTATTAAATTTTATATTCATTTTATTCATTTTTTTTTTAATTATGTACTAAATTTAGAGCAGTTGAAACTCATAGTTATGTTAAACTACTTTAAATTCAGTATAAGATTACAGAGAATGAATACAATAAATACAAAATTTAATAATTGTAAATACAAAATATTGATAAGCATCTAATAGATTTTGTATATCACACAAGATGCAATCTACCCCCCTCCCCGCGCCACAAAAAAAAAAAAAAAAAAAAAACCTTATTGGCTCAAATTAGTTATTTTTTAAAAAATTTTAATGAAATTGGTCGATTATTTTAATTTTAACAAAATTAGTCAAAATTAATAAAATTTTGATAAAATTGGTCAATCCTTTTAATTTCAATAAAACTAGTCAAAACTAATAAAATTTTGACAAATGTAGCTAAAATTTTAAATTGATCAAGATAGAATAATATATCACATAATGTGATAAATCAACTGACATTAATTTTAATAAAAAAATAATAAAATAAGTTAATATTAGTTACTAATATTAATTAATAATATTTTAACTCAACATTTTAAAATTGATTAAAATAAAATGGTATATCATGTGACATGACAAACTAACTGACATGAATTTTTATAAAAATTAGTAAAATCAGTTAATATTAATTTTTAATATCAATTAACAATATTTTAACTCAATATTTTCAAGTTTATCAAGATTAATGATATATCACGTAACGTGACAAATCAATTGACATGAATTTTTATAAAAAAAATTAATAAAACCAGTTAATATTAGTTACTAATATCAATTAACATTATTTTAACTCAATATTTTAAAATTGATCAAGATAAAATTATATATCACGTAACGTAAAAAACCAATTGACATCAATTTTTATTAAAAAAATTAGTAAAATCAGTTAATATTAGTTACTAACATTAATTAACATTATTTTAACTTCATATTTTAATGTGATCTATTATCATATTTTGATTAATTTAAATTTTGGTTAGATTTGTCAAAATTTTATAATTTTAGCTAATTTTATTAAAATCTTATTAATTTTAACTAATTTTATCATAATTAAAAAAACTGATAAGTTACGTAAAAAGTTGAAAAAATTTTACTTTTTTGTCCTAATAAGCCAAAAAAAAAAAAAGATAAATATTTCGCGAAATCTAGCATTTCCGGATCATTTAATATTGGTTCTCCTCTCGCCTGTTACAAAACCTCGGGACCAACAATTCACATTCCACAATGGTCCACTTCCAAGATTTTTGGGGAACTTACATTTATGGTCCATTCATTGCAGAGCTTAATTTTCCTACCCCCCTCTCTTGTGGATAAAGTGCGCATGTCTTCATCTTCATCTTCATCTTCATCTTCATCTTCATCTTCCTTATATCCCCAATCACACAAAAATGCCAAACTGATTCCAACATTGCCAAGAATTCACCAAGTAAAGAGCACAACAATTTGCTTCAACTACTGCAAAATGTAGGACGTAATTAACTCACTTTTTTAATTCTTATTATAACACCTTAGTGTCAGTATATATGATAAATGAAATGATTTCTCTTCCTTCCAGAAAATGGAAGTTTCAGAAGCAAAAGAGATTGCTTATTGCTCAAAGATATTTCCTAACAAAGGCAAAGAAAGGTTCCTTGGAATTGGCTGATGAGGAGAAGCCAGCTGTTAACGTAAGAGCTGAGAAGAAAGGAACTATTGCTGGGGCAGTTGCTCTTATTATTGGCACAAGTATTGGTACGGGAATTCTTGCTCTCCTTAACAAAGCTTCTCCCGCTGTAAAATCTCTCTCTCTCTCTCTCTCATCATTTTTTCCCCCAAAAATCAAAAAATTTGAGAGAAAATTGAGTTGCCAAAATTTGGGTCCTTGACTTGTGACACGTTAATTTGGCTAAAAGGTCAATGGGTTCTCTTAAAATTTTTCAATTATACCTTCTTCATTAACATTTGTAAGTTTGATTAGGAATGGGAATTTTCTCAAAATTATTAATGATTGTGTTTCATATTACAGGGAATTATTCCAAGTTCAATATGCATGATACTATGCTGGGTTTTTCTATTACTCGAAGCACTACTGCTTATAGAAATCAATGTGGGTTTGAAGAAAAAGAAGAGAAAATTAGAAGATGAAGGTGAATTGGATGTCGTATCCATAACGACTATGGCTCAAGAGACATTAGGAGATTGGGGAGGAACTTTAGCCAGTATGACCTATGTTTTCTTGGGTTACACTTCAATGATTGCATATAGTTCAAATTCTGGGGAGGTCCTTTTCCATTTGATCAATCTTCCCAAATCAGTTTCTGGCTGCTGCTTCATTGCTCTCTTTACATTGTTAATCGCCATTGGCGGCACAGTAGTAACTGATCAAGTCAATCAATGGCTCACTGCTTCCATGATAGGTACACAACATTTATTCTTCGATTCTGTTACGTTATTTTCATACCATTTTCTTATGTCACATACAAAATTTTAACTAGTACTGAATATAGCTTCTTTTTTTTTTTTTTTTTTCTAATACATTGGCAAGTTTTGATATCACAAGACTATATTTCAATACGCTTAATGACTAAAAAAAATCTAAATTTATAATCAAATATGTAATTATGTCAAAAGCTTTTAATTTTATTAATTAATTTGAAGTTATTTTGTTAATTATATGTTTCAAATACTAATATGTCTACATAGAGTTCTTTCTGATTATAATTCGTTTGGGTATTTTTTGCGAATACAAAATTAGCTGGTTAAATTTGTTACCATAATTGCCCAAATATTGTTGATGTTTACGTAATAAAATGGAAGATGAGTTTTTAAATGATTCAATGATGATTTATATTGAAAGGAAAATTTCAAAGACTATCAATTCAAATTTGATAATAGATGAATATTATTATTTGAAGAATCGAGGAACTCAACTTCAATAATTAGTCTTTTTTGAATTGTCATTATGAAAGTATAATTAATTTTACTTATATGTAGAAAAGTTTTAGAATTGTACTTTAAAAGAAAATTTTACTTATATGCATGATTAGTTTTTTTTTGAATTATCATCATGAGAATATATTTATAGTTTAGCACCGAGTAACGAAAATTTCTGGTTACTCCATTGCCTACAATTGATAAAATTAGAAGCTTTGAGTAAAATTGCAAATTCGATTAAATATTTAGATTTTTTTGCATGATTAAGCTAAAATAAAAATTTTTGAGAGAAATCTAATTAAGGCACAACCTGAAATCATCTAATCTCAACACTACATATGTGAATTATGTAGTTATAAGTTAATGAATGACTACTTATGACATATAAGTATGAAACAACTGACAACATGATTTTCAACTGGAATTAATACAAACTTTAACAAGAAATTACTAAAGTAGTTTAATGAGGCTATTAGATAAAAAAAGTGCGGTGGGGCGTACTCGATACCAAAATACGATAGAATAAATCTCTTATATAACTTTAGTAATAGTAATAACAATGAAGGAATTGATGCACAAGTTTATTGCTAGCTATTGAGGTGCTAGTAGTTGTGTTTGGAGGATCATCAGAACTAGAAAGAAGTGGTGACTGGAGAAAAGTCCCTGCAATAGTTCCAGTTATAATATTTTCTTTGGTATATCATGATCTAACCCCTGGCAAATAAATATAATGATCCACATTCAAATATTTCAAGCTATAAATGCCTGAAGGTTATATGATGATCATCATTCTTATAGTTCTTTATGCTTATCTGGGTGGTGATCTTCCGGGACTAAGGGTTTCAGTTTTGCTTGGTAACCTTGTTCCATTGCTGGCATTGCTTGTTTGGATGCAATTAACCTTGGCCTCTCAGCTCAAACTGATAAAGTCATTGACCCTGTTGAAATGCTGATGAGGTAATTTAGTCTCTAAAGATTCATTCTATCAAAGTTGATGATCTTGTCAAATTGCTACCGAGTGTCCACCTTGTAATGCAGAAAAACCTTTGCTACTCTTACCCATCAAATACTTCCAGTGTACCAAAAAAACACTTTTTTCCAATTTATGTTTGTGTTAAGTTAATTTTGACATACATAAATCCCACAATTTTTTTGTTGCAGTGTGAGATGAAGTGATGTCTCATACATGCTAGAGGCCTTCTCTCTTCTAGCAATAGGTGTACAATATCAATGAATGAAAAAACAAAGAATTGGTATATTGTATTTCATTAAAGTTCTGTATATATATACATGATGATTTACAGTAGGTAAATACTCTAATAGTTACTGTACAAGATTAGCTCAAAATAACAAATAAAACGATTCATGTTTATCTAATATCCCCCTTCAATCTTGGCATGGTAGGACACAAAGATTGGATTGTAATGACTTAAATCACGTAGCTGAGAGCTCTTTGGTAAACACATTTGCTATTTGTTCTTGACTTCTAACATACTGAACACTAAGTTTGCCAGCATTCACTTTCTCACGACGAAGTGAATATCAATCTCTATATTTTTTTTCGGGCATGAGCAACTGAATTTGCAGCCATATAGATAGTGTTGATATTGTCATAGTATATAATAGCAGGTTCAAGATTGTGTACTTTCAACTAAAAATGCAAGCTTTGTATCCATGTAAGTTCCGCAACTACAATAGCAACAACTTGATACTCTGCTTCTGTAGATAATCGAGGCACAGTGGCATGTTTCGTTGCTATCCAAGACACTAGATTTGGACCATTATAAATGTAGAACCCAGTAGTTGATCGTCTAGTATTTGGGCAACTAGCCCAATCAACGTCACAGTACGCAATTAACTTATGTTGGACTAGGTTATTCAAACCTAAGTCAAGACTCTCTTTTGATCTTGACAATATAGATTGAAAAATTCTAATATATATTTTAAGTGTTGGTTGAATTAAAGTGATTAGAAGCAAGAAACTCCAAGTATGAAAATCTGTCTTCGAAATTAGCGACCATGAATTTCAAAAAAGTAGTTGTTATAGCTATTGAAATTCAAAATCAGTGACCGCGAATTTTCAGTAGCGACTGTGAATTTTAGAAACATCTTCATGTTAGACAGACGATTTCACGGTGACAATCGCGTCCGATAAAGAAAATAGCGACCGCGAATTTGAAGTAGCGACCGAGAAGTTTTATATCCATTAGAAAGATCCAATAGCTAGTTTTTGAAAAGACCAATGATTTCATGCCACGTGGACTAGCCGTTCAACGCAGTTTAAAAATAGCGACCGTGAATTTCGTCTGACGAGCATTTACTGTAAGATATGTCTAGTACAACTTGGAGATTTGGACATAGTTTATTTGTAATATCTCTTTGGTGGTTATTGCCTATAAATACACCACCAAATGGACTTGAATGCAAGAGAATAACTATTGGTAGTGCCAAAAGTCTTGCAAAGTTATTTCTCAAACTTTAATTCTTTATTTCTTTATACATACTTTGATGTGAGCTTTAAACACCTTATATAAATTTGAGAGTGAGCCTTAGAAAACTCTTGTATAGGTTGAGTGTGAGCCTTGGAAAACACTTATAAGGTTTAGTGTGAGCCTAAAACACTAGGTTAAGTGTGAGCCTTGGAAAACACTTGTAAGGTTTGGTATGAGCCTAAACACTAAGTTGAATGAGCTTGTAAAACACTAGAGATTGAGTGAAATACCCAATTGGTGAATTGGGGAGTGGATGTAGGGTTGGTTAATATCAAACCACTATAAAACTCTCATGTTTATTCTGTTCTTACCCTTTCTTTAATCTTTCATTCTTGTGTGCTTCCTCTAAAATCAAATGTCCAAATTTGTCACCAATTCAACTCCCCCTTCTTGGTGCATTAGGGCAAACAATTGGTATCAGAGCCAAGTCTCAATTCAAGCCTTAATTGTGTGGGAAAAGATCAATGGCACAAGAAGGAGTCCATTCTTACCTTAATCCCCACTTTAATGGTAATGATTATGCTCTTTGGAAGCATAAAATAGAGATCTATCTTGATAGTGATCTCATCAACTTATAGGATTATATTCTTAAAGAGTGGAAGCCTCTAACAAAGATGGTTGAAAGAGTACTGGTGGTAATTGTAAGAGAAGAATTAAGTGAAGCACAAAGGAAGGCAAATGGGAAGAATAAAAGGGCAATGGCTATTCTCCTAACCTCTATGTGAAGAGAAGAAATTGAAAGAATGCAACATTGCCAAACTGCACATGCCATATGGTAAACACTAAAAAACTATCATGAAGGCACAACTCTTGTGAAATCAAGTAGGTTAGAGATGTATGTGACAGAGTGAGAGCTTTTCATGATGAAAGACCAAGAAAACATCACTGAAATTACAAATAGACTCCTCTCTATTGTCACAAACATGAAAAATTTTGGAAGAATTCTTACCAACTATGATTTAAACACTAAAATCCTCAAATCTCTTCCATTAAATAAATTTGATACAAGAGTGTGCAATATTCAATAGTCCAATCCAAAGATTGGGAAAGTGTCAATCAATGTCCTCATTGGTAAGCTTCTCACTCATGAGATGGCTCTCAAGAAAGATGAAGAGATGAAGAAGCTAAGAGAACAAAAACATAAAGAGGAGAAGAAAGCTCTGGCTTTCAAGCTCAAGATGATTATTCAAGCTCAAGTGACTCAAATGAAAGTGATAAAGAAGAAAAAGAGCTTGCCAAAATATCAAGAAGGACCAAGGAGTTGATGAAAAGGAGAAGAGACAAAAGAATTCAAAGAAAGTCATCTTCCTATCATCACAAGGAAAAGAACAAGTCCTTTAAGGCTACTTTGAGATGATGATTTAAGAGATGAAGATGAAGATGGAGATGAAGCAGCAAACTTTTGCATCATGCCTTAAGAGAACTCCTCTAATGAGGTAAGTACTTCTCCACACTCTTATGATGATTATGATGCATTTGATGATATAGATGGTGAGCTTTTAGAAGCTCTCACTTTGAAATGTGACAAATATAAGTCATAAATGAAAACTTACAAGAAAAAATGTTCCAAGTTAGAGGATGAATTTAAATCCTTGAATAATCTTGTAAATGAATTGAGGACTTCTAATGAAGAACTCAAAAAGTCTATAGAGAGTCTTACTAAGTCTTCATCCTCTCTTAACTCTTTGAGAAAGGAAAATGATTCTTTAAAGGATGAAGTTATAGAACTTAGAAACTTTATCTCTAAATTTCATAAGGAGAAGGAAGCTTTGGATACACTTATTGTATCATAAATACCTTCTTTAGTTAGACATGGTTTAGGCTTCAATGAAGCCTCTTCACCTACTTCTTCACCCATTACATTCATTAGAGGATCAACACCTCAAACTTCAAGTATTGAGGTCATGGGGAAGAGAGGTGCACCTAACATTAAACCACCTATTCCTAAGGGTAAAGGAAAAGCTCCCCAAGGCTCAAGAGCTAAGGCTCAAAGAGCAAATTATACTTACATGTACAACAAGAAGCATGCTTACATAGACAAACACAAACAATTCTTCACTACTTCTCATCATTCATGCACTTGCATGCACTTACATAACCAAAGTATGAGAAAGCCTCGTACTTATACTAAGGTTGTGCATAGGAGAAAGACTTATAAGTCTAAGCTTCAATGTCATTATTGAATGAGATATGGGCACATCAATGTATTTTGGCACAGAAGGAAGACATACTTCAAATTAGAGGATCCTTCCAAGACTAACCCTCAAGGACCTAAGTATGTTTGGGTACCAAAGCAAAGTGTTTGATATTATAGAATGAGGACTCCTTCACTTAATTCTCATTATGGAAAATTTAAAGGTGAATGGAGATTACTAATGAAGAAGGGATAAAAGTTTCAAATGGTTATGTGATATCTAGCCATTGATACTAAACTTGTAATGTATCTCTTATCCCTTATGTTTTTAACTTAATATATTTATGCATACGTTTAAAGGGAGTTTTATTACTTGATATGTCTATGTGTTCACATGCTTGATTTGATTTGATTGATTAATTGTGTGATGAGTTGAATCAATTCATTTTGCATTTGAGGTTTTCTACATTTCAAATGTTCAAATCAATCATCAAATATCATATACTCTATACTAGGGCCATATATGAAAATTCTTAAGTTTCTAGCCCTAGTTTGTTTTCAAGCATCTTTAAATGTTTAAATTATTTTGCATTTATGTTTATATATATATATATATATATATATATATATATAATCTCCATGCAATTTATGTTTTATCTATTTATCTTCTTATGTGACATATTGTGATCAATTGTGCAAAAGTACTTAGGTTTGCTGCTAATTTGAGTTTGTACAATTGATAAGTTTGTGGTCATTCCTTCTCATATTCCCTATTCTCTCTTTTATTCCCTCCTATTTCTCTCTTTTTGATCTTGACAAAGGGGAGAGATAATTGACTAAATATACAAAGAGAGAACATACAAAAAGAGGAGATAAAATTAACAATGTTCTTATTAAAATAACTAAGGGGGAGTATGGATTGAGGGGGAGCAATTTTGTACTTATATTTTTGAATCACTTCATAATCATTCTCATAGGACATGCATAATTTATTCTTTATCCTTTGTATATTCAATCTAGATTGTGAAAATAAAAAATGAGGAGATTATTAGACTAGGTTGTTCAAACCTAAGTCAAGACTATCTTTTGATCTTGACAATATAGATTGAAAGGTTCTAATATCAATTTTAAGTGTTGCTTTTATAGATATTAGGATAGAATCTCATTAGGAGTTAAATAAAACTAATTAGAAACAAGAAACTCCAAGTATGAAAATTTGCCTTCGAAATTAGCGACCTCAAATTTTTGAAAAAGTAGCTATTGAGATTCAAAAGTCGCGATCGTGAATTTCTGCAGCAACCATGAATTTCAAAAACAACATCTTTATGTTAGTTAGACGATTTCATGGTGACAATTGCATCCAAAAAAGAAAATAGCAACCGCGAATTTGAAGTAGCGACAATGAATTTTAAGATTCGTTAGAAAAATCAATGGCTAGTTTTTGAAGAGACCAATTGTTTTGTGCCACGTGGACTAGCCATTAGGCACAGTTCAAAATTAGCGACCGCGAATTCAATCTTGCTCCTGAATTTCGTCTAACGAGCATTTAATGCAAAATATATCTAGCACAACTTGGAGATTTGGACATTGTTTATTTGTAACGTCTCTTTGGTGGTTATTGCCTACAAATACACCACTAAATGGACTTGAATGCAAAAGAAGAACTATTGGTAGTGCCAAAAGTCTTGCAAAGTTATTTCTCAAACTTTAATTGTTTGTTCCTTTGCACATAGTTTGGTGTGAGCTTTAAACACCTTGTATAGGTTTGAGAGTGAGCCTTAGAAAACTCTTGTATAGGTTGAGTGTGAGTCTTGGAAAACACTTGTAAGGTTTGGTTTGAGCCTAAAACATTAGGTTGAGTGTGGGCCTTTGAAAACACTTGTAAGGTTTGGTATGAGCTTAAACACTAAGTTGAGTTTGAACTTGTAAAACACTAGAGATTGAGTGAAATACCCAATTGGTGAATTGGGGAGTGGATGTAGGGTTGGTTAATAACCTAACCACTATAAAACTCTTGTGTTTATTCTTTTCCTACCTTTTTTCTAATCTTTCATTCTTGTGTGCTTCCTATAAAATCAAAAGTCCAAATTTCTCACCAATTCAACCCCCCCTTTTTAGTGCACTAGGGAAAACAATACTGTGATTACTTTAATTGGTATGATTATTAGGTTGTTGAGGAAACATATAAGCATGAGTGGTCAACAAAAGCCATGCTTAGGATGATGAAAAAAATTGATAAAGATGAAGTCAAAATGGAGCTACAAGCAACATAAGAGCTTATATTTAGAGGTGTTGAGTGGAAGGTTCTGATGAGAAGATAGAATTTGGCAATGAAGAGCATAATGGAAAATGTTATTGGCTATGTTTGGTTCTTTGTACATTTTGGTTGGCATTCTTAGTGGATATTAGCATGGTGAAGTAAGGTTAAGATTAAGTGCAGTGTTGTGAAGTTTTAGAGATACTAAAATGAGTATAAGAGTTGGGTTGTAATGTATGAATTATATTAGAAGTGTATTTTGTCCTCCTTGCACTAGAGGCAGTATATTGTAGTATTGTTGGTTATTTTAATGAAAAATATTTATATTAATATTATTTATTACTTTGTTCCTCTATTATATATCAAATTAATGTTATGCATATTATAATTTTTAGCTCGTAGCTTAAGTAATGTACATTGTGTATTACTTTTACAAGTTTAAAATAAAAAAGAAAATAAAGAAATTGACATTATAATATAAACAAAAATGAAAAAAGGAATACTTTTATGAAATAAACATATGTATTCATTACAGTAACTTTATCCAATACATAAAACCTGTACACATCAATTTAAAATATGGTAGGTCCATTTGGATGTATAAAAAGCAAAAACCTATGCTTGGTTAGTAAACTTTATTTGCTATGACTAGTGAACCAAAAAGCATAATGGCAGATAAGGTTCACTGTTGTCCTAAAAAATAACAAAAAAAATCTCATAGTTACTCAATAAGCCTTGTATGCCATAACTGTTTTACAAAAATTAGGAGTTTATGGCAAATATGGTTCACTGAGGAAACAAAGTATAATAAGAATATAAACACAAATTCAATAGCAACTCATGTACCTATTTAGCAAAAATAAAACAAAATCTTCAAATCTTCTTTCTTGATTTGATGTCCACGCCTTGATCACCATGAGCTTGCCTGAATCTAGATGTACCTACAACACTAACTCTAGATGTATTCCCTCACTGCTTATCAACTACAATGGATGTAGATCCAATTATAATCCCCTTTTACTTTATAAATCTCAAACTCTTCAGTTGTACATCTTAATCGATTAATTGAGAAGCAACTATAATCTTCTTTGTTGAACTAGGATAATCAATCCTAGGTTTAGAACCTCTTTTGATCTTGACAAAATAGATTGATTATCACTAATATTTCAAATAAGTGTTGTTCTTGCAGAATTGAATCAATCTCTCAAGAAGAATTGAAGAAGTTGATGAACTCCAAAGTGACATGTAAATCGCAACCGCAATCTAGGATTCGCGACAGCGACTCATGTTAAGACATGCTGAAAATCAAACAGGCGAAATCACAGAGCCATTCTCGGGCGCAATGCTTGGAAAGAAAGAAGTCAGATTGACACAGATGAATTCGCGGTGGAAGTCTCGTCTGAATCGCGACCGCGAATTTCAAAGAAATTTAAGAGGGAAACAAGTTCACAACCACAGCTTGACAAGTGTCCCAAAAGACTGTTGGAATTCAAAAATCGCAGAGACATCTTGCTGGTAGCGACCGCGATCCCTGTGGAAGAAAGTTAACTACTTTGGCAGATGGATTCGCGGCCTCTGTCATGGCTTATGCAAGAAAACTCGCGATCGCGACTTCTGAAAGTAGGTAAAAGACAACGACTATATTTTCCTAGTGAACTAATAAGAAGCTGCCACGTGGACTAGCCGCTAGACACAAACAGGGTTTTCTTTGAAGAATTTGGATTTCGCGATCGCGAAAGGCAGTAACGACCGCGATTTCATCCTGACAAGCATTAAATGCAAAATCTGTCAAACATGTCTCAAAGATTTGATGAGCCTTGATCTGCAACGTCTCTTTGGTGAAGTTTGGCTATAAATACTCCACCAAACAACCATGAAGAAGGTTGCTAAGGAATTTATTACAAGTGTTAAAAGCTCTCAATCTTTACTACTCATTTTTTTCATCTTCTTTACAAGTGTTAGGTGTGAGCATTAAACACCAAATTGTAAGGTTTTGTGTTAGCCTGTAAAAACACTTTTAGAAAGGTTTAAGTGTAAGCCTATTGAAACACTTGAGTGAGGTTTTGTGTTAGCCTAGAAA
>CATIWR010225281.1:0-13168 GCA_949677035.1 Omphalea diandra | reverse complement strand
AAGCTTTGGACGGGTCTCTCACAAGTCTGATGTTTATAGCTATGGTATGTTATTGTTAGAAATGGTAGGAGGAACAAGGAATATCTGTGTTCATACCAGTGAGATATATTTTCCTCATTGGGTATTCAAGCGTCTCGAACTTGGAGTTCATGGAATCAGTAATGAAGAAGATAACCAAATAGCAAGAAAAATGGTCTTGGTGAGCTTATGGTGCGTACAAACTGATCCCTCAAATCGGCCACCAATGAGCAAAGTAGTAGAAATGTTACAAAGGAACCTCGAGTCCTTGCCAATCCCACCAAAACCATACATGTCATCCCCTGCAAGGTCTCCTCCGAGATCAATGCCAAGTGCCTCAACCCCAGGTATAACAACATTGTGATTCTCTAGATCCTTTTTCCTTGCTCTAGGAATTTGGAGGCTTATTAATTATCAACCTATGCCAAAATGCAGCTCAATTATGGAAACTAGAAACCAATGCTGTTTTGCATTATAGATTAATGCTGTTTTGCATTATAGATTATGTGTATTCCTTCTGTGTACCTGTCTTAAAATTCGTTGACATAAAAAATTTATCATAAATTTACTTACTTTTTATAATAATTATAACAAATCTGATTTTTATCAAGATAAAACTATATATTAACATAAAAATTTTCTGACATAAATTTTTACCAAGATACAAAATTTTATAGTGACTGATTTATTGTCATTATACATTGTAAGCTTGTTTATGGATTAAATTATAAGGTAATTTTAGTATAATTCTATTTGGACTTAATTCAACTGCTCGTTTTCATTTAATATAGTCAATTTCTTCAAAAAAAATTATGTTTAATTCATTAAGCATTTAAGTGAAAATAAAAATTTTAATCAAGTTCAGTTTATGTAAAATATATATGGTTAAAAAATAATTTTTAACAAAAACTTGAATTTTTTAATAAATTATGAAAAATATCATAAAAATAATAAAAATCTAAATGAACATTTTGTTAAAAAATGGAATAACAATCACCAAACCCAAAATATTATTTTAAGGTTAAATTCGAAATTTTTTCTAAATGCAAATATGATAGATGACTCGAATTCGATGACTAGAATTTGCTTGAAACGTGGTGAATCAAGCTCACCAACTCAAATACGACCATATCCGAAATGACCCGATGTACTTACGACCTCTATGAGCCTCAAGTGGATTTGTTGTGACTTATTCATTCCAATCAATTAATTACTCAAAATCCAAAGACACCTAATTTTGCTAAGAAATTGATATCATTGATTAAGTCTCTCTTTGATTAAGAATCTCCTTGATTAATTTAACTTAGATTAAGATTGATGAATTCTTTATGGTTGTAGTTTCAAAATCTTTACTTTTATGCAATTTCTCTCCTTTTCTGAAGCCACTTTTGAAGAATATTATTGTCGATCTTAATGTTTTTAACTTTCTACTAATATTCAATCTACTTCTATTATTTCTACAACTATTCCATTAGTCATAAAACTCTTAAGTGATTAGTTAAATTCAACATGCAATGATTGAGAGATTATGATTTAAAAATTTTTAAGTAATCTTGTTACACCTCTAATTTATGACTTGATATGGTTTTAGGTATTAGTCTACTCTGATGTTGAAGGGTGTGGATCAAGACACTTTTCAGTGGTCATCCATCTTTGAATTTCTCAGTAATCAGCATATTTAACTGCATAATTTTGAAATATGGTTGCACATATCCTTCTGAAAACCAATTGATTATCATAATGTGAACTTTAAATCATTTAATTTCATCAAATTATAGTTTTTACAGTGTTCGTTAACTCCCACATGATGAATAATTTTTTCAAAAAAAAAATATTAAAAAAGTAATATGAAACATTATTTTATTTTACTTAATTATAAATTCAGCTCATTGAATTTATTCAATTACAAATTCATCTTTGAATTTCTCTATAATCAACATGTTTAACAGCAGAGTTCTGAAATATCATTCCTCATAGACCAATTGATTATTATTATAATTCAGATTTTAAATCATTTAATTTCATCGAATTATAGTTTTTAGAGTGCCCATTGACTCTCACATGATGAATAATTATTTCAAAATAAAATTATTAAAAAAGAAAGAAGCAATAAAAGAATATGAGACATTAAGTTATTTTATTCAATTACAAATTCAAAGATGAAATGTACTATTCATCAATTTACAATTTAAAGTCTAATGAAAATTCAAAAAATACCTTCAACTAGCAAGAACATCAATAATTTATTTATATATCAAAAAAATTAATTTAATATTAAAAATAATTAGATATATATTATATTATTTAGCATTTCTAAGAGTATACAAATTTTTATATTAATAAAATGTAATTGTATATACTTAATTTTCTCATTAATTTTTATTTTGGTGTCAAAATTTTAATAAAAATAATTTTTACATTAAAATTTGATATTTTGTCACAATAAATAATTATTTATTATGACAAAATAATTTTATACTAATTATGAAATGACTATTGTGAAAAAATCAGTTTCTCATTATTTATAATTTTATAGTGTCAAAAAGTTGGGGCCATGATTTTGTGATAAAATATTGTGATGAAAATTTTTTTGTTTTTATATTTCTCTTATGTTCATTTATTACGACAAAAATATTTGTCAAATTTTTATTTTGTCACAAGTTAATTAAGTTTCACAACAATTGTAATAGATTTTAATTTTATCACGATAAGACTACATATTGTGACAATACTGATTTTATCACAAAAGTTTTTGTCATAATAAATAAAATTTATGGTATTGATTTATTAAAAATATAAAGCATCAATATATTTGAAAAAATAATAAAAATAAAAATAAAGTTGAAGTTAAAGTTGAGTTTGAATTTGAATTTAATTAAATAATCTAATCATGTTTAAGATAAATTTCTTTCTTTTTATTTTAATTATTCTATATTATATATATTTAGTAATAAAATTTATCTTTTTTAATGTTGTCATAAGGTCAACTATAGTGGGTCACGAATTGACCTGTTCAAATCAATTTTTATTCAACCAGTCGATTTGATCTAGACTTAACTCGATCCAAATAAAAAATTTTTGAGATTTGGATTTGTCCAAGTTTAGATCAAATTTAAATAATCTTTTTTAGATTAGCTCGAGTCAAATAAAAAATGATGATCTCTATTTAGGTTAAATAAATAGTTGTTGTTACGATCAATTATACTGAGAAATATTTCTTTGAGTAATGCTTTATGAGACAATATGAATACATAATATAATTTATAAATGAAGAGTGAAAAGAAACTTGAGATTCTAATCTAATATCTAACATAAAAAATTAGGATATTCTATTTTAAATGTTCCCCTTTGTGGGATATCTGTCCTAGGGTTAGTTGATAGTCTCTTCCACATAAAAGTTGTAGTTGTTTTTTTTTTATTTTCAATAGGGAATTGATTCCAGTGTCTTATGTATTCCAAGCTGAGGGACTAATTGAGGATTCCGAATTTATTGTGGGTCTATAGCAGCGGTGGATGAATTAGATGAGGTTTTGTTGCTAACATGTGTTGCAAAGTAGTGTCTGATCGAGCAACTCTTCATTTGATTGGCTCGTTGTATACCACAAAAAAAATTTAACCAAATGGCTCTAATTGATACGTTGCAAAAGATATGAAAATCAAAACAAGGGATTGAGGCTTGAATTGTGGTTTATAATATTTTTTCCTTTCAGTTTGACCATTAAGAGACAAACAAAAGGTTCTTGACGTGGATCCATGGCTTTTTCATAAATATGTGTTGATTTTGAAGGATATTATTAGAGACACCCAACCATTTCAATTGAATTTTTCTACTACTCCTTTATGGATTCGAATATCTGATTTGCCATACAAAATCTAAACACTAGCTACGGTTTGCACCATTGGCAATAAGGTTGGGGATGTGAAAGTCAAGGTTAAAGTTGTAGTCTTATCCTATTGGTGCTACTAGTGCATGATTGCATGGCTAGAGTTTGGAATCTTTTGTTAATAATTCATGTATATTTTAATCATATGTAAAAGCTACTTTTTGACTTATTAATGTAAAAAGTATGGTCTTTTACTTTTTGCCATACCTTGTAGACAACATTCCTAAATTAAGGAGAAGTTAGTAAGAGCTCTTCAACTTCTAAGTTATGTAAGTTTTATATACATGAATATAAGCTCATAAAGCAGTTTTTTCCTTAATTTTTCATCTTCATATTCTCTGTATTTCAATATAATTTTGCTACCAGTGGTATCAGAGCTGCCATTAATCTTTGAAAGGTAATGATTAAAAGAGAAAACAATGAAGAAAATCTACCAAAACTAACTTTAAACACTTGAGAGATTAGTTGTTCATGGCTTCTATTGCTTCTACCAGTCTCACTAGAGCTTTTCCTCTAGTTTTTAATGGTTAAAATTATCCAACTCGGGTTGTGAAGATGAAAGTTTACTTAAGATATTTCGATCTATGACAAGTAGTTGAAATGGAAAAGGATCCTCAACCCCTTCCTAATAATCCAACCTTGAATCAAATCAATCACCATTCGGAAGAGGTTGCAAGGAAGTGCAGGGCTTTGTCTTACATTTATTATATTGTTAGTGATGTTATTTTCACAAGAATAATAGCTTGTGAAACAACTAAAGAAGCTTGGGATAAGTTGTAAAAAGAGTTCCAAGGGTGTGATAAGATAAGATAAATACAAATTGTCAACCTAAGAAGGGATTTTAAGCTTAGGATGAAGGATTCTAAGGCAATCAAAAAGTATATTGATAGAGTTATGAAAGTAGTGAATCAAATTCGGCTGCTTTGTGAGAAGCTAGAGGAGAAAAGAATTAATGAAAATGTTTTAATGACCTTGTCTGAGAGGTTTGAGTCCAAGATCTCATCATTTAAAGATTCTTGGGACCTAAATCAAAATTCCTTTACTAAACTTGCAAACTCCTTACAAGTAGTAGTACAAAGGAAGTTCTTCAGGCAAAAAGAAGTCTCCAAAGCTTGCTTTTATTATAAACCAAAGGAGCATGTCCCAACCTTACGTCTCACCTTCATCTTTAAAGAATCAATTTTTTGAAGGGAAGGAAAAAGATAAGAAGGAGCAGACTGGAGGAAAGCCAAAAGGAAGAAAGAACAAGTTTCTACCTTGTCCCCATTGTAGCAAGAGTAATCACACTAAAAATTATTGATGGTACAGGCCTAGTGTTCAATGCATAACCTATAAGCAGTTTGTTCATATTGATAAAGTGTGTAAGGCAAATTAGCATCCTCAAACTCAGCAAGCATAAGCAACAGAGACCTTGGAGGTGCATGAAGAAAAGTTGTTAATGACTATTGAACAAGAGAAATACCGTGAAACCTACAATAGTTCACAAGATTAGTTGATTAACAGTGGTTACACACACTACATGTCACCTGAGATGGAGAAATTCAAAGGCTTGGACAGAAGTTATTCCTCATAAGTTAGAATTGGAGAAGGGAAGAAGGTAAAGGTGAAAGGAAAATGTGTAGTTGTGAAAACTCTTTCAAATTCTAAATTAATTGATGATGTTCTATTTATGCCTGGAATTTCACAAAATCTAACTATGTTTTGTATTTTCATAAACACATACGTGATATCATTAATCCATTTGGTTTTAATCTTCTCTCAGTTAAGATGTCAAAGAAGGGCTTTCTTATTGAAATGAAGCAAACTGAGATTAAAACATTTTATAAGTTTTGTTGATGCAAACATTCTCTAGCATAAAAGATTTAATCACTTTAGTTATTTTGTACTAAAACAAATTCAAAGCAAAGGAATGGTGAATGGTATGCCTAATGTGTATGAACATGATGGTGTTTGTGGAGTCTATCAAATGGGAAAAAAAAAAAACCATGTTGCCATTTTCAGTAAATCAAGCATGGAAAGCAATTAAAAATCTTTAGATTATTCATACCGATGTATGTGGTTGAATGAAGACCCATTCTTTGAATGGCAGTAGATATTATGTGATCTTGATTGATGATTTGATAAGATTCCATAGGATTTACTTTCTTAAGCAAAAATTAGAAGCGTTTGCTACATTATTGAGATTTAAAGTTGAAGCTGAGAATTAATGTGCTCATTCAATAATGACACTAAGGTTTGATAGTGGTTTTGAATACACCTCAAATCAGTTTGAAGGTTATCTTTATAAGGTTGGAATCCATTTTTAACTCGTTGTTATGCTCTCGCCATAATAGAATGTTGTGATTGAGAGGAAGAACATATCCATAATGAACATGGCAAGGTGCTTGATGTTTGAGAAAGGTCTTCCAAAGTAATTCTAGGAAAAAGTAACTAATACATCAGTCTACTTACTTAATAGGCTTCTAATAAAAGTTGTTGAAGGCAAGACACCTTATGAAGCCTAACATGGTGTCAAGTCTGTTGTGGATCATCTCAGGGTGTTTGGTTGTATTTGTTAAATCCATGTTTCAGAGGTTGGAATCTTTCTTGGTTACAACACAAATCTAAGATCAGAATTTTTCTTAGTTTCAACACGAGTTCAAAAGGGTTATAGAGTGCTGGATTTGAAAACATAAAAGATATTAGTTAGTAGAGATTTGAAGTTTGATGAACTAGTAGCTTGGGATTAGGAAAAGTTAGTTGTTAGAAAAATTCATGTAGAAGGGTAGTTACCCCCAAAAACAAACTATTGAAGAGGGAAGCTCAGAAACTGAGGAAGAAGTTGTTGTGAGAGGTACTAAATCACTTAAAGAAGTGTATAGCAGATGCAACCTTGCCATGCTAGAACCAATTAGCTTTAAAGAAGTAGTTAAGGTTCCAGAATGGAAAATAGAAATAGAAGATGAAATTAAATCAATTAAAGAAAATGAACTTGGAAATTGGTAGAAAACCTCATGATGTTCATGTTATTGGAGTTAAATGGGTGTATAGACTAAAACTGAATCCTAATGGCACCATAAGGAAAGACAATGCTAGGATTGTGGTAAATGGATATTTTCAGCAGCTTAGAGTGGATTTCAATGAGACTTTTGCACATGTGGCAAGGTTTGATACCATCAAGTTGCTATTGTCACTTATAACACACAAAGCATGGTTGGTGTATCAATTAGATGTAAAGTCAACCATCCTTAATGGCAATTTGGAAGAAGAAATCTATGTAGACTAGCTTAAGGGTTTTGTGATCAAGAACAAAAATAATAATTTTACTTATTAAAAGAGAGCATTGTATGGTTTAAAAGCAAGCACCCAGGGCCTGGTATAGCTAGATAGATGAGCTCCTATTAAAGCTTGGTTTTGCCAAAAGTTGCAATGAAGCTACCTTATATGTAAAACATGAAAAGGGTGGTATTTTGATTGTATCATTATATGTAGATAATTTGATGGTCATGGGTAACACGATAAGCCTCATTGATGATTTCAAAAATCAAATGAAGAAGTTATTTGAGATGAATCATCTTGTCAAGATGACATATTTCCTTAGCTCAGAAATCCTTCAATTTATGCAAGGATTTGCATTAGCCAAAGGAAATAAACATTGAAGATTTTTAAAGAAATTTGCTTTAGAGAATTGCAAACCAAGGTGCGAAGTTGAACAAGAATGATGATTCAGGACCTATTGATGCTCCTGTTTACAGAAGCTTGATTGGATGTCTCTTGTATTTAGTAGTAACCAAGCTTGATATAATGTATGCAAATAGTTTGTTATCATGCAACTAGTGTGTTATCAAGGTTCATGCAATCTCCTAAGGAAAATCATTTCTTGGCACCAAAAAGAGTTTGGAGATATGTGAAAGGCATAAGTAGTTAAGGAATTCTTTATAAAAGGAGCACAATAATCAAGTTATTGGGTGTTGATTGAAATTAGGTAGGCTCAATTGATGATATGAAGAGTGCTTGTACCTATTGTTCCTTTATTAGCTCAACTATAGTGTGTTGGAGTTAAAAGAAACAAGAAATTGTGACTCAATCCATAGCAAAAGCAAAATATATTGTTATTGCAACAAGAGTGAACCAAGCCATTTGGTTAAGAAAGCTATTGTTTGATCATGATGAAGTTCAAACAAAGCCTACTGAAGTCCTATATGACAACAAATTTGCTATTGGCATCTCCAAGAATCTTGTCTTTAATGGAAAGACAAAGCACATCAAAATGAAGTACCATTTCTGAAGAGAGGCAAAGATGGAAGGTGAAGTACAACTTTTTCTTTGTAATGTAGAGGATCAAGTTATAGACATCTTAATTAAAAGAGTTCAGAAGGGAAGGTTTGAGAAGTCAAGAGAAATACTTAGAGTTTGTCTTAACTCTACATTCAGGGAGGAGTGCAAGTCAAAGCTAGAATTGTAGCCCTGTTTTATTAGTGATGTTAGTGCATGATTGCATGGCTGGAGTTTGGAATTTTTTGTTAATAGTTTATGTATATTTTAACCATATGTAAACACTATTTTTTGACTTGTTAATATAAGAAGTATGGCCTCTTACTTTATGTCATAACTTGTGTACAATATTCTTAGAACTATGGAGAAGTTAGTAAGAGCTCATTTACATTTAAGTTATGTAAGTTATATATATATATATATATATATATATATATATATATATATATATATATATATAAGTAGTGTTCTCCTCCACTTTTCATCTTCATATTCTCTATCTAATTTTGCTAACATGATGTTTTGAACTTGGATGAGGATAGTTTAGTTGACTAGGTTTGGTCAATTAGAGTTTCCTTTTTGACATATCAAAACCTTTTAGGAGGGGTATGATGTAACGAACATCTATTAATACATTTATTTGGGTTTCTTTCAAATATGAGTGATTGTGTACTTTTTATTATCAGTGAACTATGTTGGACATGGTTACATAGTGTGAACAATCAGGAGAGGAGATGTTTAACCTTGTTGACTTAATAAGCTTACCTTATGAGGAATGGTTAAGGGTTTCTCCATTTAAAATTGTAGTAAAACCTTTCCAAAGGACATAAGCACCAATGATTTTAGAAAGTAAGAGCTGGCTTTTTATGGCTAAGCCATCAATGAATTGCTGGACAGTTCAAATTCACAATAAGGGGATGCAAGATAACAGGAATAGGTGGATAGGTGAACGTAAGCATTGCATCATATAGGAAAAGGACAAAATGGTACAAGTTCTAGTATAGGCAACATCCAACATGTTACAAATTCTCCTTTACCATCACAGGTAATTAAAACACAATTAGAGAAGGAGCATAAAGAAAAAAAAATCATTGTCTTTTTTAAAGAAGTACATATGGATAATACTGCTAGTAGGGCTAATGTAGACGAGGGAGGAGATGAAGTAAGGCATCCTGAGATGCAAGGGTTAAGTAAGGAAAGTACTCATCGAGTGTATGCTTTTGAAACCATCATAAAGAAAAAAAATGTGAGCACGAAAACTCCGTTAGGATGGTGTACTAATGGAGATGTTCTCAATTGATTTAGACAAACATAAAGAAAACAATTTAGAGGGTTGTAAAGGCTACACATATAAGAGGACAATAGGAGGAGGTAGTAATAATGAGATGGTAGATTACATAATATTGGCAGAGGCTGATACCCAGCCCCACCAAGAGCCATGAGTTCTTTCATTTGGAACTATCGTGGGCTTGGGAACACACAAGCAAAAATATTTTTTGCAAGCTTCTATAGCTTGAAGATCCTAGTCAGATCTTCAATATAGAAAATAGACTTGAAACTTTTGAGGCATAGAAGTTAAGGGGAAAAATTCATTTTTGAGAATATGATTTGTTTTTATTGCAAAGGTAAGGGGCGTACTAGGAGGGGGTTGTGTTTATTTTGGAATAATACTATTCAGGTGACGTTGAATTCTTTTCTAGTACACTTTATTGATGCCAAAGTGTAATATATTTGTAATAACATTAGTTAGAGGTTTATAAGGATCTATGGTTGGCCAGAAGTAATATAAAAATTTTATACTTGGGACTTGATTACTAGATTAAAACTTGATTCGAATGAAGCCTGGATTTGTGTAGAGGACTTTAATAAAATTTTGTTACAGTTAAAAAAATTAGAAGGGGGGAGGGAGCTCCTAGAGGTATCGCAGCCACACAAGGTTTTTAGGACACTGTATATTTTTATGAGTTAGTGGAGTTGGGTTTTATGAAGAATGCTTTTACTTGGTCTAATGGCCAGTAAGGTAACAATAACATTCAGGAGAGGTTGGATCATGTGTTGTCAAATGAACGTTGGTTGTCAAAATTTAACTATCAGTAGGTATGTCATCATATCTGCTAAATATAAGATCATTGCCTACTTATGCTGAAATTTGGAAATGACTCGCTAATAATTATGCATCACAAGAAGTGTTTCGATTTGAACAGGTATTGCTCACACATAACCAATGCAAAGAGGTAGTTGGAATTGGGTGGGATAAACAATAATCCCTAGGTCAATTAGCAATGACAATTGTGAATTATGGGGAGGCACTATGGGATTGGGGTAAACATATTTTTTGAAATGTGATGGCCCCATTAAAATTGAAGTACATACATTTGGGTAAACTGCAATGCATGTACCTAAATGAGGAGGTGCAAAAAGAGTTGTGAACTCTAGAGAATGAGATTAATGTGTTGCTGAAAAGCAACGAAAGTCTTTGGCACTATGGTTCAAGAGTGGCCTAGTTGTAGCAAGGAGATAGAAACACATGTTACTTTCATGTGAAAGCCTCTCAAAGGAGATCTTGAAACAAGTTCGTAAAATTGAAATGAGGTGATGGCGAATGCATTGCGAAGGAAAATCTTATTGTGGCAAAGTTGGTTAGATTTTATAAAAACTTATTTAAGTGATTACAGCTTAGTAATTTCTCTCCCGTGTTGGATAAGGTGGGAAATTGATTAATTGAGGAGACCCTTTATGGAAGAAGAGGTTTTGATAGCACTTCGACTGATGCGCCCTACAAAAGCCTCTAGGCCTAATTGTATGCTTCTATGCTTTTATAAATCTTTTTGGCATATTGTTAAATCTAATGTATTATCCATTGTTTTACATATACTTAATCATGGTGGTGATCCTGCTATTCTAAACCATATTTTCCTTGCTTTAGTGCCTAAGACTAAAACCCCAATCTATGTTAGTGAGTTTAGGCCCATCAGTTTGTGCAATGTGGTATTCAAAATCTTTATTAAAACCATAACAAATAGGTTGAAGCTCATTCTTCCTAGTATTATTCATGAATCACAGTGTGCCTTTTGTTCCAAGGAGGTTAATTACAAATATGCATTGATTGCTTTTGAGATTTTTCATGCTATAAAAAAAAAATATAAAGGAAAAAAGGGATACATGGCCTTAAAGTTAGATATGAGTAAGGCATATGACTAAATTAAGCAGCCCTACTTTGATTCTATTATGTTGACAATGGGATTTCCCCATAATTGGGTTTCTTTTATTATATGTTCTGTAACAACAATTTCTTTATAGTACTTATGAATGAGAATCCTTCTTTAATGTTTTATACCACTCAAGGCATCCATCAAGGAGACCCCTATCACTATATTTGTTTTTATTATGTGCAGAGAGTTTATCTTTTATACGAAGGGTAGTTGAACCAACTAGACAATTACATGATGTCAAAATTGGCTACATGGCTTCGTTAGTGTCTCACTTTTTTTCTTTTTTTTTTTTTTTTTTGCAGATGAAAACATTATCTTTGTTAGGGTTGCAACTCAGGAAACAAATGTAATCACGAGCATCCTTCAACAGCATTAAGAATCACCAGGTTAGAAAATCAACCTGGAGAAGTCAAAGCTCTTTGTTAGTGAAAAAGTGCTTGTTGAGAATTTTAACAGGATCCATAACCGGAGAGGTGTAAAGGCAGTAGAGAGTCACTCCAAATATCTAGGATTACCTGCAATTATCAAATGAGCAAAGAAGAAACTTTTCTAGTTGATTATTAACCTAGTATAAAGTAAACTAGAGATTTAGAAAGAGAAGTTATTGTCTATATCAAACAAAGAAATTCTTATTAAGGTGATAATTTAAGCCATCCTTACATATGTTATGTATTATTTCTTTCTACTAATAATTCTTTATCAGGAAATTGAGAAATTGGCGGCAAGATTTTGGTTAGGGCAAGACCCGAGCAAACACAAGGTGCATTAGGTAGCTTAGAGTCAATTTTGTATGCCTAAGGATCATAGTGGCAAGGGATTCTGTCGGATGCCTATGTTCAATCTAGCGATACTTAGAAAACAATTGTGGCATCTCATCTAAGATCAAAACTCCTCAGTGGCTCGAGTTTTAAAAGCAAGATACTTCTCCACAACTTTCATCTTAGAGTCTAAACTAGCTATATATGGTAGAGCATATTCAAAGCAAAAGAGTTTATAGGAGCAAGGAGTTATTGGCAAATCGAAAATGGCAAAACAGCTCGAATATTGGTAGACAAATGGCTGCCAAACCAATATGGAGGTAAAGTTTAGTTTGTTGTCACACACCTTGATCGACATGCTTTTATCCATGAGCTCATAGACCCAACAACAAATGGCTGGAATGCAAGTTTAATCAAGGAAGTATTTGTTTCTCTTGTGGCCAAATAGATTCTGCCCTTGCCTTTGAGTGCTCAACAACCGAATGATTTGTTGGTGTGGAATGCATCGAAACATGGACACTATTCCATTAAAACAGCATATCATGTAGCTTGTCAGTTAGCTGATATATGCAAAGGATGATTGAAATCCCAAACTCGTATGCTTTAATTGAAATGCTAAGGATCTTTTCAATAATCAAGCTTAAAGAACTTTAAACCCTAATTAAACTTCTAGAAAACTTGTTTCTAGCAATCTGATTATAAAGATTTAAAGGTTGTTAATTCTTAACCTGAATTAACTAAAGTCAATTTAATCCTACAATTAACTAATTTTGCAAAGTTATTATGAAATCCACTTAACAACTTCACCAAGTTCTATCAAGAACTCAAGAAAGAGAACAAACTCTCACACAACAATTAAGCCAAAAGAACAATCATCTACTTTTTTTATTGCTTGGCAAAATATGTGGCATATATATATATATATATATATATATATATATATATATATATATATATATATATATATATATATATAATAGAAAACAAAAAAAAAGAAAAAAAAAAAAAAAAAATAAAAAAAAAGAGAGTAAATATAGAACAA
>CATIWR010225277.1:0-25165 GCA_949677035.1 Omphalea diandra | reverse complement strand
TCTTCTTGGGATAATTAAAGTGTAATTCCTTATTGCATCAATGCTCCAATTACATCCTTAAACTTCTTTAGCCTTCCCTTTATGATTGGGCCTTGAAGTTGAAATGGATCCTTTGCTTTAGCCTTGGCTGTTTGCATCAGCACTGCCTAGAAATTCACTGTTTATAAACTTACTAGCTAAGGGAGAATCAGATTCAATAGACGTCATTCCTTCTCCATTAAGAGTTATATTCTTCAATAGCTCACAAGCTCTCCAGATAGCCAATAACTTTGCATCAATAGCACTCTTGCTTTGCAAAAAATAGAGAAAATCCTCTTATAATGGCCCTTAGCATTTCCAATACACCTCCAATGCCAGCCTGGTTAGCATTGAGTTTGAATGAAGTATCTACATTCCATTTTATCTCAGACTTGTTAGGAGAAATCATATCTAGCCATTGGTTTTATTGAGATCTTAAGCCCCCATTCTTTAACTGACCAAGAAGAACCTAAAACACAACCAATGGAAAGAGTGAAGTTATCATTCAAGGCGGTGAACTAATATACAACTCTTGAGATAATTAGATTGAACGGGAGGTTCCTGTTTGCGGCTTCATTTCTAAAAATGCAATTGTTTCTAAGAAGCTATAAAGACCATATTGTCGAATAGAAGCATGTAAACCAAAACTTTAAAACTCTTTTCTCTTTCTCAAAGCCACACCATGGGGCAAAGAAGTCCTTAAAGGAGGATAGGCAACCTATCGATAATCCCGTGAATTTAGTATTTGCACTAGATTGACCAGACGTGTTGCCATTGTATAAATAAATGGTCTACTATTTCAGGATGGGTCTCACAGAAAGGACAAACATTTTGTGTACCATTAATAATCCCATAGGTAGCTAGCAAATTTCTTGTAACTACTCAATCAAGGTAGGCTTGCCAAACTAGTAGTTCAGCTTTCATAATAGCATATCCCTTAAAGATCTTGGAAATGCTTGAAGCTTGCGAAGCACATAGCTTTTCCTCTAAGGATCTGCAGAAAGACTCGACAAGATGACTCCCTTTTCTTATCATACTTCTATAAAATTATATTCTCAGAAATTTTATTAGGGACTTTTTGAGCTAGCAATTATATCAAATCATTGTTAAGATTAGTCTCCCATGAAAACAAATCCCTCCTCCAATCTAGATTCCATTTCCATAAATTTCCTTCCCATACACCTATGTCGTAGATTTTTGCGTCCTTATTTGATGGTAAAGCAAATAATCTAGGAAATTAAGATTGTAAAAAACCCCTATCACACCAGTTATCTTTCCATAATCTAATCTTGTCTCCTTTCCCAACCCAGTAAGTAATCCCATCCATAATGAGCTGATATTGCATCACTGCTGCTAGGTGCCTTGCAAATGTCATCCCAAATGTTAGATCTGTTATTGGAACCTCTAATGCGAAAGATAGAGCTATTACGATATTTGTTGATTACAACTGATTTCCAAAGCATTTGTTGATTATCATGAAGCCTCTATAGCCATTTATAAAGCATGGCTTTATTTTTTTTACACAAGAGAGCCAATTCCCAAACCACTTAATGCTTTGCTTTTTTCTATAATACTCTAACTAATAGCATATAGGTTCATTTTATCTTCGCATCCATGCCAGAAGAAGCACCTTTGGATTTTCACAACTTCATTAGCCATTCCTATAGGCATTTTGAAAAGAGAGATAAAATATTGGCAAGTTGTTGCGAATTGCCTTGATGAGGGTGAGATGACCAGTTTGTGACAGATACCTAGCTTTTCGTCCTACTAGCTTCCTTTGAATCTTATCAATGACACGCTGCCATGTAGAGATTTGCCTTGGATTGGATCCCAAGGGTACGCCAAGATAGGTGAACTGTAGGCATTCTACTTCGGATCTAAAAGTATGTGTTGTTGATTGTAACCACTTCATATCATTATTAACACTTGTAATCTCGCTTTTTGAAAAATTTACCTTCAACCCTGAGAAGATTTCTAGGGGTCATTTGTAAAAGGGTGTGAAAAAAATTAGCAAAAGGGATGGTTGAAAAAATATTTATAAAAATAAGGTAATTAAAAAGTTATTTAGTGAAGAGCGGTGGCCAAAGTGGCTAGTTCACTAATTAATTTGGCGAACGTATGACTACTAACAATAGGAACATCTTTTTTTTTTATTATGTTGACCAGTTAAATTGGCAGGCAGTTCGGTAAACCATATTTTTATTTGTCATATTTTTTTTATTTGTTAAACTAGAGTTTGGAATGTCTTGAGTGAAACCAATGTTTAAGTACGCCATTATAAGTGCAACCGGATTGTCCATCAATTAAACTGGTAGACATATTAGTCAACCATATTTTATTTGTCATCATTATATATATTTTTAGTTCCATATAAGCATTATTTATTTTGTAAAATATAGTGCACTAAATTTATTAAGTTATTTTTTAAAAGACGAACTTTTATTCGATTTTAAAAAGTTTGATTTAGAGAAGACTAAATTTAATAAATAATAAATGTAGATTACGATTTGAAGTATAACAAAATATTAAAATAATGAAACAAAAATACAACTATTCAGTTCCTCAATTTGGATGTCTTCTAGTTCACTGTGGGCATCTATTTTTGAATACTGTAGCTCATAACCTAACAGTAGAAATATGAGTGTCATCTACATTTTGATCACAATCAAGAGAATGAGTGGGGTCAACATCAGTTATAGAATGTTATGTGATATCAAAAATGGTAGATGACCAAGGATTGAATCTAGAATGTGCCAATACCTTATTGTAAGAGAGCGTACTAAAAATATCAGGTGTCATACTGTTCAAAGGAGTATATGGCTCAGCTTGCTATCCAGAAGAAGGAATGGATGACATACAAGGCTAATGCGCCTAAGGTGAGAAACCAGGTTCTATCAACTATGACAATGACAGTGTAGAAGACAAAAAACTTATATAAGACTGAAAGGGCTTACATGGACTAACCATATCTGTAGAGGAACCAAGTGATTGAAGTGAAAGGTCCAAATGGTCTTCTAATGGCCCATATGTATAACTAAAAGGCTCAAATGGCAATGGAAACAATT
Organism: Omphalea diandra; assembly: GCA_949677035.1. NCBI lineage: Eukaryota > Viridiplantae > Streptophyta > Magnoliopsida > Malpighiales > Euphorbiaceae > Omphalea > Omphalea diandra. The sequence continues at coordinate 22,082 of CATIWR010225277.1, read as the reverse complement.
ATCTCTTAAGGAGAAGGGAAACAATTATAATCAAATTGCAACATCGGTTGCCCTGTTAATCTTAAAGGCTGCACAAATCTCAAGAAAATTGACAATATGTGCATTTGGATCCTCATTAGCTTCACCCTCAAAAGTGTTTTGTTGCACCATCTAGATAATTGTTGGTTTGATTTTGAAATTATTATTGGCAACAACTGGTTTCGTAATGCTTTATTAAGCCTCTTGTGTTTGTGGCATTGCAAATTCCTTCAAAGTCCTTTATTGCCTCACCTTGGCCATTGTTACCTTTAACAAACTCTATTTCTATTTTTGGATTTGCCTGCAATGGTGAAAAGTGCACTTAATTTTAGGATCAAACTCAAATGATTCTAGGCTTTTCAAATGACACATACACAAAGTGTTTCACCTATCAAAAAAGATGAAACATAATTAAAATCACATAATTAAAAATTCATAATTTAAAACTAGATTAATAAAAATCTTAAGTGAAATTGATATTATGAAAATTCAATCCTTGACAATGGTTGCATGTAAAACTCTTTCAAGTGTACAAATCACTTCAAGAAATACAATAATAAATAAAGATAATTCCCATGAGGATTATTTTACATAAGTATCAATAAGTCCTAATTTGTCTATTATCTAGTAACCAAAATAATAAGAGAATAATAAATAAAAACTAAAATTACAAAATAATTAAATAAAACTGAAATTAAATGAAAAGAAACTCTATATAATAATCATTTATAGGGAATTCAGATACACCACAATACCATTCCATAAATGTATTAGAAGAATTATTTCAATTCAGATTGGTTTGTGCTTGAAGATGGATTTTCCTAATTTACCCAATAATCTCTCCCAAGCAAAATTGAGTCTATTATTATTAAAATTATGTCTACTCTTGTGGTCACAAAATTTAATAACAATGCATTAAGTTTCATGGATAATGCTTGAATATCTCTAGAAGTCAAGCCTACTCTCCTGGCCTCAATCTCCTAGTTTAATTTGTTAGGACTAACCCTAGACTTCCATTATCACTCTATCTTCTAGAATCTCACACATTGCACATATACGGCCATTCATAAATACAAAATAAATTTAGCTCAAACATATTAAATCAAGACACCCAACACAATTGAAGCAAAAATCACTTTATAAATTCATTAAATAAATATTGGGCTTTTACCCTTATCCCTAGAATTAAAGAATTAGTTAATCCTAAAAGAAGAAAAAGAAACAAAGAAAAAAGAATCCATTGAATTAAGTAGAAAAATTTTTCAAAGAAAAGTATTGCTAACAAAAACAATGAAAACACTAAGAGAACGCCTCTAATCTTCATAAAATCTTCTTTTTATTTAGTTTTGATCTTAGATCCACTTTTCTCTCCTAAAAATATGCTCTTTTTTGCCTAAGAATCTAGGTCTTTGTTATCTTAAAAAGGCAGCCTACTTGTGTTTCTCAATTTTAGGTATGACATTTTGCATGGCCCAATGCATGAGCCACGCAACAACCCATTTACTTAAATGCTTAATCAATTTTGCTCTGCTGACTGGTTAACTTTGCATATCTATATAGTCTTATGCATAGGCCATATATAGCCCATGCAACATTGTTGGAAATTGCAATTTAGCTCATTTTTTGAGAATTTTTTATGTGAACATAAAAAAGACAAAAATTAACTTATTCCAGAATAAAAACACTATAAAAATATGAAAACTTCTAATTTCTAATGTAAAATATATGCTAAAATAGCTCCTATCAATGAGGTAACAAAGACACCTGTTTATATTTTGCATTCCTATTAATTAGAGCTATACCTATTTCCTTATCTTTATGATCATGGATATTTTGGAGAACAAGATACCTCATATGTTCTAATCTTTGATGACATAAACCAAGACAAGGAAAAAGGTCAAGAAAAAAGAAAAAGGTATTTAGAATGGGTCATAGTTGATTTAAGGGGTTTGAGTCCAACGAATTGCGTGCATCCAATCTTAGTAAAGGATAATCACAAACCCAAAGTTAAACTTAAGGGAACACTCTTAAGGGTCAAGCTAATGGCCTTAAATTAACATGTTTCTTTATGCATCCTTTTGCTTTATGCTTTATATTTGTTGTTTTAATCAAGCTCCTACCTTTTGTTTGAATGATTGTCTAGGTGACAGATTTTGTTTCTTTTGTCTCTATCAAGGTAATCCTTCTTTATCCTTTTTCTCTCTTTTGCATTCATTGAATTATTAGGGACAATGACGAATTTAATTTTATGGGGAATTAGGGAATTTCTTGTTCTAAATTTGTTATTTAAATGATAAAATTTGATAATTTAGATGATTAAGGAATAGTTTTGAGGTCTAAAGGTGAAAAGTCAATGAAGAATTTGATAACTAATTATTTGAATCAATTGAGTTAAATTTGCTTATGATCATAACATGGTATTGGTTAATGTGTTTGATTTATAGTTAATTATCATAATAGAATGATTTGAGCACATTTAGTAAAGTATGGGTTTTGAAATTGAAATTGAATTTGACAATCACATATGACTTAGGTAAGTGGAAACTTCCACAAATGCTAGAACTTAATAAACCATCTTTTAAGGTGAAATCCTAGACTTAGCAATCCTAAGAAGATGATGAGGCATTCTTTGGCCCCTCATTCAACCCCCATCCATACCTTTAATATGCATGATCCCTTTTTACCCCTTTTGAGCCTTAGTATATATTAGCTTATGAGTATAATTAGCCTTTCCTTTCTTTAATGCATAACACTAATTATAACCATATAGCATAAAAGATCTTTTACCTCTATTATGAAGAGAACAGATTTAGGATATGGTTATATAATAAAGTATTGTGTGTTGTGTCTTTTATGTGCATATTTAAAAAATTTACAAAAAGGCTCATTTGTTATTATATTCACCATAATGATTAGTTCAAGTTTAAGGTGGCAAATTGATATTTTGATATATTGCTCACATGTATATCATTCATTTTTATCATTCAAAAAAAGAAGAAAAAAATCAAAAAGAAAAAAACATGCAAAAAAGAAAAAAGGAAATGATGATTAATGAAAAGAAAGATGATGAGAAGAGAAGAAAAAGAAAGGGCAAAATAAAAGAAAAAGAAAGAAAGGAAAGATCAATCCACCAAAGGGAAAATAAAAAAGGGTAGCATGGATGCATTACAAAGAATGATTATAGGCATTGCACATAAAGTGTTTCATCATACTTCACATCATTAGCATAACTAATATCTTAGTAAATATTCCTTTGCCCTTGGACTTGACAACTTTTTGATAGCCTTATCCCTAGCCTCACATTACAAGCTTAAAAGACTTTATGATCCTTAAGTTGCTAAGATCTACATTAGTGGAGAAAGATGAGATAGTGTTGCCTATGGTCATGTATGACTTCTAAGAAGTAGAAGTTGAATCTTACTAAGGTTATGTGTGATTAAAAGTTGAAATTTTGAATGAAATATGTTATCAAGTCACACACACATACGCTATTGTGTTAATTGATTATGAATAAAACATGTTAGTTAGGAACTTGTAGTTGTTGTAAGTCTATTTACTTAATTGATGAAAATTTTGGTTATCACTGAGATAAACCTCTCCTAAACACCGTGGAAAATGTTCCTGATGATTGAATTACTAACTCTTACTAGGAGTAGTTCTTGTTTAACGATAAGCAATAGCTTGAGTTTGAGGGAATTTGTTTGGTGCATAATTTCATATATTTTATAGTTTAATTCTCTTAGAAAGTTAGAGTTCATGATTTAATTTAATATACAAAAGAACCTTATGAATGACATTTGTATTTTATAGGGTTAAAAAGGATAAAAGTGGCCAAAGATTAAGAAAATGGTAACCTAAGTTTTGAGCACTATTTGGTATTTTGGGCATAACTCCTTTTATATACCTCAAAATTAGGTGATTCAAAAACCATTGGAAATCTAACATATAGGATATAACTTTTATGTTTTGTGATTGAGCTAATTTAGCTATCTTGGGGGTCAAAAATTGGTTAAGTGTGCACAGTTGTGTTGCACATCTATGCACCAAGGAATCAAGTTGGGCAGAATGTCTCCAAAACATACGACCTCACCATATGACCATGTACCTCAACACATGGCCGTGTGACATTGAAGCATGAACATGAATCCCTAGAAACCTTAAAATGCTAATTTTAAAATTTTCCAATTTCCTAAGCTTCCTACCTCAAAATCACTATTTAAGGCTGCAAAATCCAATCAATTAGGGCATCAATAACCCATCAATTGGGCACATTAATCATCAAATAACTATTCAAAAATCTAAAAAATCAATTAAGCAAGGATTTAGGAGCAAAAAGGCAATCATTCAAGAGCTTTAAGGATTGAAACCTATGGAATTAAAAATCATTATTTTGATTATTTCTTCTTCTCTTTCTTCCATTATGAGCTACTTTTATTCATGATAAGATTGGAGAGAGATCTTGTTTAACTTTTATGATTATTTAATTTGTGTTCTTTTGGTTTTATTTATTATTGTGTTTCCAATCATTATGAGTTTTATGTTAGTGATTAAAGGGCCTTTAATCATATTAAGTTTTATGAATTGACTATTGAGAGATGGTTTTCATAAAATAGACCTTCAATGATTCTCTTAATCTATTATTTGTTAAAAAAATCATAATAGTTTATTTCTATCATTAAGATCTTGCTTTGTTTAATAATAACATGATGTTTAACTATTGTGTTAATAACTTAACATGTTCTTATATATTAATTGATACTCGAAAGGGATTAATTAATCACCACAGTGATACAATAGTAACACTAGAAGAATGAACTAGTTGAATGAAAGATTAGAAACCATAAGTAGTAGTTAATAAGTGAAAATGAACCTCTAGGTAACTTCTTCTATTGATTGTTTTCTTTACAAGTACTTTATTTATAGTTTATTTAGTTTTAATTATACTTTAAACCTTATTTCAACTTATAATTCTAGATAATACAAGGAATAAGATGCTTAGTAATTATTATGTGATCCTCGTTTAAATGATATCCATACTCTTGTACATTTTTTTACTTGACGAGCTGTGCACTTACAACTCAAAGGGTTATTTATATAGCAGTAACTTGTCATCAGCAGTAAAGAGCGCCTTGACCATTACTTTCTTATGTTTATTAAAGGAAGCTAACATGTCCTATAGCAACTTAGGCTTAAGTTTTGTTCCACTGTTTTACCATTAAATTCTCATTATCACCTTCTTTTCCTTTTCTTTTTCCTTTTCTCTGTCTCTCTTACTTTTTATTTTTCTTTGTCCTTTTCTTTTTAACCTTCTCTTCCATCGCTCACTTTCTTTCCTTTAGTATCACTCACATCCTCCCAAATGTCAATCACTTATATCCTCCCAAATGTCAACTTTCACTTTTTACTCCTTTTCTTCAAAACTCTCTTAAACATTTAACATCATCAATCACAACCCTTCACTCTCATTTTTCTCTCATTTTAATACTTAAATTTTACCTCATTCATTTCCCTAGTAGACAATATAATTAGTATCCAAGCCTGAGTCGATCATTAATAAATTTTTGAGGTAAAAGGACATTATTATAGTTAGGCAAAGGATTCTTACATGTGTTGGGTTGGCCTATCTCAGGATTAGCAATCTTGCATTAAATCTTAAATGTTAAAGATGAATACACTAATTAGTGTGGGGCCTAAATGTCTTATGAAATTTATTATACACATTCGATTATGATTCCTATGTAGTGGATTTGGTTAAGGTTTGGGATCTAAAGCACATAACACCCCTTTTCTTCTTCAACTTCTCAAAGGCTTTAGATAATGACATTCCTAATTTAGAGAAATTTCAAGGTTGCCTTACAACATTAACACTTATAGTTCTTTTGTCTTTCTGATTGTGGCTGGTAACTACTTTGTCCTCCTTACACCCTTCTCCCATAAGTCCATCGATTGTATGACTTAGCCTCCTGCAACTTCATACCTTAATTTAACACATCTTTAAAATTTTATAGAGGCAAAAATCTGAGTCAATTACTAATTGACGATAAAGCACCACTCACAACCATTCTTATTTGCTTTCTCTCATTTGGTCGATTCTTCATCTATCCTACCATCTCCTTCCACCTTTTTAGATGATCAAAGAATGACTCATTAGATTTATATCTCATAGCTTTCAAGTTCTTCAGGGTCACATCCATTTGCTCATTGTATAGATAATGACTTTTAAAAGCCTTAACTAATTCCTTTCAATTCTCACAGGCTTTTTTTCGCTGATCATGATACCATTTCACAAGGCACCCTTCCAAGGGAAAACTAAAGTACTTCATAATTAATACTCGAGAAAGCTCAATAGCATTTATGATTGTAACATACTATTCTAAATGAATCATGGGATCATGTATTCCACTTAATCAAACTATGTCCGATATCTTAAACTTTGATGAGAGTTTCACCCTATCAAATAAAGGATAAGTCTTCTAGTCCCTCCTCTTCTCGTATCACTTTGGCTTCCAATAATTTTTGGAGTTCGTCCATCTACTTATCAATTTCAGCCATCCCTTTTTAGCCTTCGATGTAAACCCTAATAGCATTTTGAACCATATTTTCCTTAGTCATCTTTTGACATAAATAAACTATCAGTTTATAACATCATCATCCTTTATTTGGATGGTTAGTGTCTGAGGTAGATGGTTTGTACGGCTGGGTTTAACAGGGCATATGGTATGGGTTGAGGTAGTGGAATGGTGGGCATCAGTTAGTTATACAATATGGTTTTATTTTGTGGGGCATTTCAAATTGGCATTGAAAAGGTGGACATATTTAGCTGTAAAGGTGTTAATGGTTTAGGATGTGCTGATGATTTTCCCTTGTCACAATTTTTCAGGTGATCAATCCTCTTTTTTATTATCTTGATCATTTCTTCCATTTGCCTCATCATGGATTTCATCATGTCTTACATTTCCTCTTTCATTTAATTTAAAACATATGATTATTTATTAATCTCAACCATGGTTGATCTAGAATTTTTTTCAAAGCTCACCTTAAGACTTAACTAAGTGAGTCTTTTCCCCTTTCGACCCCATGTTAAGGATGGTTTAGCCTTTATGATGGCTTTAAAATAAAAGTGTCAAAACATAGTGAATGTATGCATTATGTATGAATCCACATAGTTCCATCAGAATAGCAAAGCAAACACGTGCATATCACCTACACACATTGGCCTTGAGGTTCTTTTCTTGAACATTTAGTCAATATAGCTACCATGAGGGAGCATCCTAATTCACACATTTGATTTCTCATGTTGGTAACCATCCATATGGCAAGCTTTTAGACTCTTTAGGGACATAAATCATATCCTTGAATTTTTCATGCTCAAACCATCTATAAGTATCACACAAGTCAAATGGTTATCCTATCCATGGATATAGGGCAACTATATGGGCTTTGGCCCAGGTTTGTGATATGAATGATTTTAGCACACGTTTTAGGTTATAAAGTACGAGTTTTTTATTTTTATAGGATTTTTTAAAAAAATTAGTTAATTTTTGATTTCTTTTTATTCACATTGAAATTTCTTAAACAAGAGTTGAAATTATGATTCCCAATAGTGTTGTATGGGCCATGATTCAAACCATGCATTAACCAACAAAGTTAACAAGTCAACAATAACATATTCATAATTAGATGATTGTACGTAGGTCACAACATGGCCCATGCATTGGGCTATGCAAAGTGTCATATCCAAAATTTTAAAAGCAATTTCAGGCTACTTTTTAAGGGACCTACGACTTATTTGGTAGATACATCTGAAAAGAAAAAGAGCAGTTTTGAGAGAGAAAAATGAATCCAACCTCTACACTTAATTTTGAAGAAGATTTTATGAAGATTGGAAAGCTTTCTTTTAGGTTTTCATTGATTTGTTTAGCAAGACTCTTCTTTTAGAAAATTCTTTTACTCAATATAATAGATTCTTTCTTCTTTGTTTTTTTTCTTCCTTTATGATGAACTAATTCTTTATAATAGAGATTAGGATGAAAGCCCAATACTCATTCCATAATTATATGAAGAAATTTTTCTTCAATTTGCGATAGGTATCTTGATTTAATGTGTTTGAACTTAATTTATCTTTTATTTATAATAGCCACGTATGTGCAAAGCTTGAGATTCTAGATGATGGAGCGAAAATGAAAATCTAGGGTTAGTCCTAACATATTAAACTAGAAGATTGAGACCACAAAAGCAAGCTTGACTTCTAGAGATGTTAAAGGATTATACAAAGAGCTTAATGCTTTTTTATTGAATTTTGTGATAATGAAAGTAGGTGTAATTTCAATAATAATAGACTCAATATTGCTTGAGAAAGAGTATTGAAGAAATTACGAAGATCTATCTTTAAATACAACCCATTTACACTCGAAATAAAATCCTTGGTATGTTTATGGAATAGTATTATAGTGTACCCAAATTCCCTAAAAATCACTTACATAAGAGTTTCTTTCAAATTAAATTTAGTTTTGTTTAATTAATTATCAATTTCAATTTTTAGGTTATTTTCATCTTCATAATTCAACTGCTAGATAATAGGAAAGTTAGTCTTGTTAGTATTTGTGAAATTAATCCTCATAGGCATGAACTTCACATTTTATTACTTGTACACGATTTGTGCACTTGCAAGAGTTTTATACACTATAAGGTTTTTGGTGTCATTTCTAGGGATTGATTTTTCATAATATCAATTTTGCTTAATTAATCTAGTTTTCAAATTGTGCATTTTTAATTTTTGTGAGTTAATTGTGTTTCATCTCTTTTGATATGTGGAACCCTTATTGTATGTGACAATCAAAAAGCCTACAATCATTCAAATTTACTCCTAAGATTGAGCGTACCTTTCATGACCAAAGGTGAATCTAAAAACATAAAAAGAATTTGCTTCAAGTCATAATGCTTGATGAAAGACAACCAAAAGTATTGTAAGGTTTTTTTTTTATGCCATATACTCAAAAGACTCAATCAAGTATTTTAGACCTATCATTGCGTGTAATAACTTTGGGATTAAACCTGCAATTATCCAGATGGTGCAACAAAATACTTTTGGTGGTTAAGCTAATGAGGATCCAAATGCTCATATTGCCAACTTTTTTAAGATTTGTGTAAACTTCAAAATTAATGAGGCAACAAATGATGCAATTTGATTAAGGCTTTTCTCTTTTTCTTTGAAAGATAAGGCTAAAAGGTGGCTAAATTCTATAGCACCTAACTCATTTACTACATGGGAGGAGCTCTGACAAGCTCTCTTAACAAAATACTTCCCAGTGGACAAGACTACAAAATTAATACAAATTATTGCAACATTATATGAAACATGAGAGAGGTACAATAAGCTATATAGAAGGTGTCCACATCAAGACTTATCAGATTGGTTAATAGTCCAAACCTTCTATAATGGGCTTAACCATTCTATACGCATTACTGTTGATGTTGCAATAGGTGGTGCACTCATGAAAAAATCAATCGATGAAGCTTATTCATTATTAGAAGAGATGGCTTTAAATAACTATCAATGGGCAAGTGATAACAGGATAAAAAAGCAAGTTATAAGTGTTCATGACATTGATGGTTATACTATGCTAAATGCTAAGGTGGATGTCCTTACAAAGAAGCTTAAAAAATGTAAGTGTGCATGTTATCAATACTACTTCATTGAATTGTGAATGGTGTGGTGGAAGACACATGGGAATCAAATGCTAAGTGGGGAGTCCTTTTGCTCAAAATTTACTTGAGCAATTGCACTCTGTCTCCAATTTTAATAGGTAACCCAATAATCCATATTCCAACACCTATAATCTTGGGTGAAGGAATCATCCAAACTTTTCATAGAATAATCAAATTAAGCCTTCTCATCCTGTTAATTTTCCTCAAAGGTAATAAGGTGGAATTCCTATAGCTTAACAGACTCAACATGAGGAGAAACAACCATAGGATATGCATATATTTTTTATTACAAAATTTGAGAAGGTAAAGACCAAGTTAGACATGATAGATAAGCTTGAATTCAGGGTGAATCAAATGGAGCAACACAACTGAAACTTAGAGATGTAAATTGGGTAATTAGCTAATAATTTTGTTGTAAGACCACATGGTACACTACCTAGTAAGGCTAAAATTAACCAAAAAGAGTAATGCAAGACATTAACTTTGAGAAGTGCCATTGAGATACTCGATCCCCTATGTAAGCATAAGATGGAAAGTGAGAAAACAATCCCAAAAAATGTTTGAAATTACTGAAATCTTAGTCCAAGAAAGCAATGAACCAACCCTAAATTTCTATCTGAATGAGAAAGATAATGTAAAAGAAGTTAAAGAGAAAGAAGGAAGCAAGCCTACACTAGTAAAACCTTATGTTCCATGCATTCCTTTTCCTTAACGGCTGCAAAAACACAAGTTAGAGAAGCAGTATGCTAAGTTCTTAGATATGTTCAAGCAACTCTACATCAACATTTCTTTTGCAGAGGCCTTATCACAAATGCTTAAATATGCCAAATTTCTTAAAGACCTTTTGTCTAACAAGAGAAAATTGAAGCAATATGAGACAATAGTTAGTGTGTGAGAAGTGTAGTATAATAATTGAAAATAAGCTTCCACCTTAGCTTAAAGATCTAAGAAGTTTCTCTATTCCTTGCCAAATTTCTAATTGTAAATTTGATAAAGCATTATGTGATTTAGGTGCTAGTATAAGTCTAATGCCTTTTTCTCTTTGTGGGAAATTAAATCTTGACATTACAACTTATGGATTATGCTGATTAAATACCTAGTTAGAGTGGTGAAAAATATTCTCATGTAAGTGCGAAAGATTGACATACCGATGGATTTCATGCCTGACATGGATGAGGATGTAGGCACACCATTGATTCTTGGAAGACCTTTCTTAACAACTGTAAGAGCTGTAATTGATGTGAAAAATGGTAAACTCACTCTAAACATGATGAAGAGTCCATAGAATTTAATATCTTCAAAGTAACAAAACAACCATCTTCCATAAAAGATTCTCATAGGGTAGATGTGATTCATGGTTTAGTACAAGAGGTTTTCCAAAAGTAGCATCATGAAGATCCATTCAAAGTTTGCTTGGTTCAAGGGGCATCACTATTACATGAGAATTATGAAATTGCTTATGCTACCCTTTTTCTAGAAGCAAATCCTTCATCTAAAAATTTCATGTTTATGGGGATAAGGTATGGTTTTTCCTCCTTCTTCAATTGAAAAGGCTCCAATTTTGGAGCTAAAGCCTTTTCCTCTTTATCTAAATGTATGCATTTCTTGGTGAAAATCAAACCTTACCTATGATAATTTCAACAATTTTAATACCATTGTAAGAAGAAAAATTATTAAGGGAGTTAAGAGAGAGAAAAGAGAGCTATAGGATGGACTAGAATCTTTCCTTTTGAATACATAGAATCCTCATAGAGGGTGATCATAAATCATCTATTGAGCATCAAAGGAGACTTAATCCTAACATAAAAAAGGTGGTAAGGGAGAAATTTTTAAACTTTTGGATGCAAGTATTATTTACCCAATACCTAATAGCCCATAGGTGAGTCTCATGCAAGTTGTGCCTAAAGTGGGTGGGATGACCATAGTTACAAATGAACAAAATGAATTAATTCCCCCTAGATGGTTATCGAGTGGAGGGCGTGTATAGATATAGGAAGCTTAATAAGGCCACTCTTAAGGATCCCTTTGCATTACTATTCATTGACCAAATGTTTGAAAGGCTTGTGGGGTGTGCTTATTATTATTTTTTAGGTGGCTATTCTAGGCATAATCAAATTCTCATTAATCTGAAAGACTAATAAAAAAAATCACCTTCAATTGTCCATATGACACATTTGCATTTAAGAATGTCATTTGGTTTTTGTTAAGAAAACTATGGATTATGGATTTTTTTTTTTTATATATTTGGTGATTCTTTTGATGCATATTTAACTAACCTTTCCCAAGGTTTTACAACATTATGTAGAAACAAATATGGTCTTAAATTAAGAGAAATTCCATTTTATGGTGTGCTACAAGGTGTCTTTAAGAGATAATATGTAACATCCCTATCCATATTCATTCACATTATCATATGAATATATTCATTGCATAAATGATATGAAACCCACATGAACATATGCATTGGATAAATAATCATTTAGACATGTGAATTGTAAAAGCACGACAATGACACTTGCACCGTTGCATTTGGGGACACTTGAACATATCTGTAGTGTTTGTATAGTTGCATGACAAATCATTTTATGTTGTGTGCATGTTATAGTATCATAAATAATGGTGTTTTAGAGCTTAATTAAAAGTATAAGGAGCATCTAGGAATTAGGAGATAGATGAAAGTGCTTAAGGAGTCAAGAAGAGGGACTAAAAGCAAAACTTTTAACTTTCAACCAATAGGAAACTAGCCCCCAATCTTTTGTTTTATTTAAAATAAGAATACAGACCATTAGGGCCTAGTAAGAGAGGAGAAGGATGAAATACAATAGACAGAGGAGAGAGAGAAAGAAAGAAAGAAAGAAAGAAAGAAAGAAGAAGAAGAAGGAGAGGGAGAAGAGTGAGCCACCTAGGACAAATCATAAGGTTTTCTGATTCTGGGACAATAGGTAAGTTAATTTATCTTCTTCTAAACTAAAATTAACCTCTCATAACATGTTAATCATGCAATGTTAGGGAGAATTATGGAGTAATTGAGGTAGATCTCTTGGATGGAAGTTGTAATCCAAGAGAACAAGAGCTGATTCTGTTAGTTTTGCTGTTAGAACAGAATTTTGCACCCACAATTTCGCAACCATAGAAGAAGAATTAGGGAAACTTAAAAATACAAAAGTTGTAGCTTTATGTCTCATATAAATTCCTATGAAACTGTTTTGCTTGATTTTGTGTGTGTAAGGAGATATAGCTCCTTCAGTAGGGCTGGGTCACATACGAATCGAGATGATCTTAGTCTTCTATTTTCTTTTATTTTGATGGCCTTATATTCTGATTTTGACAAAGTTCAAAACATGAAATTTGTATGTTTTTATCCACTCTAAATATTTGTAAATCAGTTTTGATTAATTTTCTGTGTGGAAAGAGTTATGGCTCATTGATTGGGACTGACCCTGTACCTGGATGAAACCTTACCTTTCTTTTGATTCTATTTTCCAAGGATTTGATCGCCATAGATTCAGAATTTGATGATGGTCCAAACTTAAAAGTTGTATATTTATGTCTGATCTACATACTTGTGAAATATTGTTGCCAAATCCAACATGGTTGTTAAGATATTGTCTCTTTATCATGACTGTTCGTCAACATGTTACAAACCTGCTCACCCCGAGATTGGTCCTTTGTTTTAGTGACCTTATAAACTAAATTAGATAATGAGTAAAACATGAAAAATTTTCCTTTACATGTTTTGTAACTAATGATATATTATTATTCCAACTGGATTTGTACAACTTGAGATATACCTAATAATGTAAGACTTACTCAGACTGAGATTACATTGCAACAGGGCAAAATTCAAAAATTCACCACATTTTATGTGTGTCTGATATGGGCTTGAAATTTGAATATGTTGTATGTTTATGTGTCTCATTTATTCAAAAAAAGAATCAAGTCATTTGGATCAGTATATCTAGAGTTATTATTGTGAGAGTGTAGCGAGCTCAGGCTGCTCTATATCCACTTGCATGGATCATGCCATAATTGCATACCAAGCATTCATAATCATTTTGACATACTTGTAACCATGTATGTATCAAATTCTAGGATCTCAACACTTTGAGGAATTCCTAGAGAGAAAACCATACCTACCATAAAGGTTGGTCACATCAAAAGGTGAGTAAAAACCATAATTAGAGTCAATGTGTGTATGTGATAAGTTTATGATATGATTATGTTCTAATAGATGTATATATGATGGAATTGTTACATGTTACATGAGAATACAAGTCAAGTGAGAATGATTGAATTGTTACATGTTATATGGGAGTACAAGCCAAGTGAGAATCAAATGCTCTTAACGATTACTTGGCTTACCATTTGTGAACAAGCACTTGCACATGGAATTAAAAGGGCGTTGTGACCGGCTTACCAAAACACTTGCAAATCACACGGAAGATGGACCAATAGGTCTCAAATCATATATTACATGAATCACATGAATTAGCCGGGAGTAGTGTTTGCCTTGTACTGTCACAACAAAAACAAAGTTATTGCATTTGCACTTGCATAGTCAATTGTTATACTAGCAATGTATCTTGATGATATTTGATTATGGGTTATGCCATAAGAATTTGATTATTGTTTTTATTCACTCAGTCGCTACTCACCAAATCGTAATTATATTTTTCAAATACCGAAGCATAAGATTTGGACATCTTGGTGCATAAAGTTTTGCATAAAGACACATGGACCACAGGTCGTCGGCTGATTTCCAACTATCTCTCCTTGTGTCATGTACATACATCTAGATAGGAACCAGTTTATGGTCACTAGTCTTGACATTAGTTAACATATATGTACATTAAATACATGTTGGATTGTAAGTGTACGATGGATAAACCTTTATGCATATGTATTTTCAAACATTAATGCTATGAGTTTTGTAAATCAAAATGGTCGTTACAGTGTGGTATCAGAGTAGTATGAGTTCTGTCAAATGAAAAAGGTTGTTACAGTTATTGGTATCAGAGTTGGGATAGGTTCCATAAGGACATACATATGAACATGACATGACTTTTGCACAATTTTGCATTATCATATGACATAGTCTTATATGTCTATAGGGCATTAGTAGAGGGTAGTCATGGTAGTACCCATGGCCCACCAAGGATAGAGGAGTCAATCGATTTGCATTCCATATAAGCATCATGACAACCATTAAGGGATCAACTTGTTAATAGAATTAGATCTCCTATACATTCTCATGCACAACACATATCTCATAGTCAAATGCAACATATAATTGGTGAACAAACAATGCATGGTATAGAAATTCAAAAAGAGAGAAGGTATGATAAATTAAGAAAATAGGGTGCAGTTGACTTTAGTTATACCACAAATCCATCAATGGCAGAGACATGGCTAAAAAGAACACAAAGAGTTTTGAATTTGATGAAATGCACACCGGAATAAAAGTTTGATTATGCAGTATCGCTATTACAGGGGATGCATATGATTGGTGGGAAACCATTCCGGGGAGTGATGCTCAGCCTCCAGTAGTTACATGGGATGACTTTCTTCATGAGTTTAATAATAATTACATGCCAGAAGTATATAAAGATGATAAAAGAAGAGAGTTTTTGAATCTAAAGTAGGGGCAAATGACTATAGCTAAATATGAGGTGAAATTTCAATCAATTATCTCATTATGTGTCCTTCATGGTAACCACTAATAAAGACAAATGTCAAAATTTAAAGAGGGGCTAAGATAAGTAATCAGAAGTAAGATCACAACTGCAGATCTTGAAAGTTATACCAAACTAAAAGCTACTGCAATCAGAGTGGTGCAGCGGAAGCGTGGTAGACACAAGGTTAACAAATGAGTTACTTGGGAATATTTTTATAGTGAATGAGTTTCCAGCTGACTTACCTGGTTTGCCACCTAATAAGAAGATAGAATTCATAATTGAGTTAATCCCAAAAACTGCACCGATATCCATATCACCTCATAGGATGGCTTCAACTGAGTTAAAAGAATTAAAGACCTAATTACAGGAATCCCTTTTCAAGTAATTCATCATACCTAGTGTGTCACCATGGGGTGCTCCAGTATTATTTATTAAAAAGAAATATGGGACAATGAGGCTATGTATTGATTACAGGCAATTAAATCAGGTTACTGTGAAGAACAAGTATCCTTTGCCAAGGATAGATGATCTATTTGACCAGTTACAAGGAGCACGAATGTTTTCTAAAATTGACCTAAAATTAGGATATTATCAACTTAAAATTTTAAACTCAGATGTACCGAAGATAGCTTTTCGAACTAGGTATGGGCATTATGAATTTTTGGTGATGCCATTTGGTTTGACTAATGCACCAGCAGCGTTCATGGCTCTTATGAACAAAGTGTTCCAACCTTACTTAGACAAATTTGTAATTGTATTTATTGATGATATACTAGTGTAATCAAGGAGCAAAGAGGAGCATGAATTAAACAAGTGCTAAATTTTGAGAGAAAAACGACTATTTGCTAAATTAAACAAGTGCGAGTTCTTGATTGACCATGTGGTATTTTTAGGACATATAGTTTCTGAAAAGGGCATAGGGGTGGATCCAAACAAAATTGAAGCAATAGTAAAATGGGAAACCCCAAAGAATGTTGCAGAAATTTGAAGTTTCTTAGGACTAGCTAGGTATTATCGTCGATTTGTTGAGGAATTTTCACTTATAGCTGCTTCTTTGACTAAGTTACTTTGGAAAAATGTACCATTTCAATGGTCTAAAGCATGTCAGGAGAGTTTTGATGAATTAAAAGATAGATTGACATCAGCTCCAGTATTAGCCATTCCTATTGGTAATAGAGGATTTGTAGTACATAGCAATGCCTCTCATCAATGGTTGGGATGTGTTCTAATGTAGCATGGTAAGGTAATTGCATATGCATCTAGACAACTGAAACCTTATGAATTATCTTACCCAGTACATGACCTAAAACTTATTGTCGTTATGTTTGCTTTGAAAATATGGAGACACTATTTGTATGGAGAAACTTTCCAGATATTTACATATCACAAAAGCTTGAAGTATTTGATGAACCAAAAAGAATTAAACATGAGATAGAAGTGGTGGTTAAAACTACAAAAAGATTATGATTGTACCATTGAGTATCACCCAAGAAAGGCAAATGTGGTTACTGATACTTTGAGCAGGAAATCAAGAAGCGGGGCAGCTCATTTACAGGTGTTTCCATTGTCTTATTTAGTTCAATTACGAGCTATGAATATGGAGCTAAACATACAAAAGAATGAGGTGTTCATTGCCACTTTTCAAGTGAGACCAGTGTTGCATGATCAAATTAAAGAAGCACAATGCAAGGATCCAAAGTTACATCGAATGATTGAAATGGTAAAATAGGGGAGACATGGTGATTTTCATATTCAAAAAGATGCCTTGATGTTGGGTTCTCGTATTTGTATGCCTAATGTTGACAACTTGCAAAGGGAAATCCTAGAATAAGCACATAATGCTCTATATGCCATGCATCCAAGAATGACAAAAATGTATAATACCCTGCGATCTCATTTTTGGTGGCCTAAAATGAAGAAAGATGTAGCAGCCTATGCTTCAACATGTTTGACTTGCCAGCGGATCAAAATAGAACATCAAGCACCAGCTAGAAAATTGAAACCATTGACTATTCCAGTATGGAAATGGGAAAGGATAACTATGGACTTTGTATATGGGTTACCAAGGACATTGAAGAAGAATGATGTTATATGGGTGATCATTGATAAACTAACTAAGTTAGCTCACTTTTTGCCTATTCGGTGGGGTAGTTCACTTAAGCACTTAGCCAAGAGATATGGAGATAAAATTGTCAGATTACATGTCATTCAAGTGTCCATTGTATCAGATAGAGATCCAAGATTTACATCTCAATTTTAGGTCAGTTTGCAATAAACTTTGGGTACCAAGTTGAGTTTCAGTACTGCTTTCTCAGACCGATGGGCAATTAGAAAGAACAATTTATACACTTGAAGACTTGCTTCGAGCTTGTGTGATAGAGTTCAAAGGTGTATGAGATGAATATATTACCTTGATTGAATTTGCTTATAATAACCATTATCATAGCAGTATACAAATGGCACCATATGAAGTACTATATGGAAAAAAATGTTGAAGTCCAATCTATTGGGATGAAGAAGGGATGCGTATTTTAGAAGGGCCAAAACTAGTGCAAGACACTATAGACAAGGTGAAGGTAATAAATAGCAAACTTAAAGCAGCACAAGATAGGCAAAAGAGCTATGCAGACCAACACAGAAGAGAAATGGAATATGAGATGGGAGACAAAGTGTTCCTTTGAGTTTCACCATGGAAAGGAATAATTCGATTTGGCAAAAACGAGAAACTGAGTCCTCGATACATAGGACCATATGAGATCTTAGAAAGAATTGGTCCATTAGCTTACAGGCTAGCATTACCACCAGAGATGGCTCAAATTTATGATGTATTCCATATGAGTATGCTATGAAAGTATCGGTCTGATCCTACACATATACTTAGGGATCCAGTGATAACAATTGCAAATGATGTAAGTTACATTGAAGAACCAATGGAAATCATCGGTTATAAGACAAAACAGTTATGAAATTGAGAAACCCCTTTAGTTAAGGTGTTATGGAGAAACCACTCACAAGAAGAGGCTACATGGGAAATCGAAAAGAACATGAAACAACAATATCCACATTTGTTTATAGGTATTAAATTTCTAGGATGAAATTCTTTATAAGAGGGGAAGAAATGTAACATCCCTATCCATATTCATTCGTATTATCACATGAATATATTCATTACATAAATGATATGAAATCCACATGAACATATGCATTGGATAAATAATCATTTAGACATGTGAATTGTAAAAGCACGACAATGACACTTGCACCGTTGCATTTGGGGACACTTGAACATATCTGTAGTGTTTGTATAGTTGCATGACAAATTATTTTATGTTGTGTGTATGTTATAGTATCATAAATAATGGTATTTTAAAGCTTAATTAAAAGTACAAGGAGCATTTAGGAATTAGGAGATGGATGAAAGTGCTTAAGGAGTGAAAAAGAGGGACTAAAAGCAAAACTTTTAACTTTCAACCAATAGGAAACCAACCTCTAATCTTTTGTTTTATTTAAAATAAGAATACAGACCATTAGGGTCTAGTAAGAGAGGAGAAGGATAAAATACAATAGAAAGAGGACAGAAAGAAAGAAAGAAAGAAAGAAAGAAAGAAAGAAAGAAAGAAAGAAAGAAAGAAGAAGAAGAAGAAGAAGAAGAAGAAGAAGAAGAAGAAGAAGAAGAAGAAGAAGAAGAAGAAGAAGAAAAAGAAGAAGAGGAAGAAGAGTGAGCTACCTAGGACAGAATCATAAGGTTTTTTTATTCTAGGACAATAGGTAAGTTAATTTATCTTCTTCTCAACTGAAATTAACCTCTCATAACATGTTAATCATGCATGGTTAGGGAGAATTATAGAGTAATTGAGGTAGATCTCTTGGATGGAAGTTGTAATCCAAGAGAACAAGAGCTAATTCTGTTGGTTTTGCTGTTAGAGCAGAATTTTTTACCCATAATTTCATAATCATAAAAGAGGAATTAGGGAAAGTGCAAATTATAAAAGTTGTAGCTTTTTGTCTCATCTAAATTCCTATGAAACAGTTTTGCTTGATTTTGTGTGTGTGAGGAGATATGGCTCCATAAGTAGAGCTGGGTCACATACAAACTGAGATGATCTTAGTCTTCTGTTTTCTTATATTTCTATGGCCTTATATTATGATTTTGACAAAGATCAAAACATGAAACTTGTAGGTTTTATCCCCTCTAAATACTTGTAAATTAGTTCTTATTAATTTTCTATGTGGAAAGAGTTATGGCTCATTGATTGGGACTGACCCTGTACCCAGATGAAACCCCACCTTTCTTTTGATTCTATTTTTCAAGAATTTTATGGCCATAGATTCAGAATTTAATGATGGTTCAAACTTTAAATTTGTATATTTTATGTCTTATCTACATACCACTGAAATATTTTTGCCAAATCTAACATGGTTGTTAAGATATTATCCCTTTAGCATGACTGTTCATCAATATGTTACGAACCTTCTCACCCTGAGATTGGTCCTTTGTTTTGGTGACCTTATAGACTGAATTAGATAATGAGTAAAACATGAAAAATGTTCCTTTACATGTTTTGTAACTGATGATAGATTATTATTGCAACTGGATTTGTACAATTTGAGATATACTAAAGAATGTAAGACTTACTCAGACTGAGATGACATTGCAATAGGGAAAATTCAAAAATTCACCATATTTTTTGTGTGTCTGATATTAGCTTGACATTTGAATATGTTGTGTGTTTATGTGTCTAGTTTGTTTTAAAAAAAGAATCAAGTCATTTGGATAAGTATATCCAGAGTTCTTGCTGTGAGAGTGTAGCGAGCTCAGGCTACCCTATATCCACTTACATGGATCATGCCATAATTGCATACCAAGCATTCATAATCATTTTGACATACTTGTAACCATGTATGTATCAAATTCTAGGATCTCAACACTTTGAGGAATTCCTAGAGAGAAAACCATACCTACCATAAAGGTTGGCCACATCAAAAGGTGAGTAAAAACCATAATTAAATTCAATATGTGTATGTGATAATTTTATGATGTGATTATGTTCTAATACATGTATATATTATTGAATTATTACATGTTACATGTGAATACAAGTCAAGTGCGAATGATTGAATTGTTACATATTATATGGGAATACAAGCCAAGTGAGAATCAAATGCTCTTAACGATTACTTGGCTTATCATTTGTGAACAAGTACTTGCACATGGAATTAAAAAGGTGTTGTGACCGGCTTGCCAAAACACTTACAAATCATGTGGAAGATGGACCAATAGGTCTTAAATCATATGTTACATGAATCACATGAATTACCCGAGAGTATTGTTTACCTTGCACGGTCACGACAAAAACAAAGCTACTGCATTTGCACTTGCATAGTCAACTGTTATACTTGCAATGTATCTTGATGATATTTGATTATAGGTTACGACATGAGAATTTCATTATTGTTTTTATTCGCTGAGTCGCGACTCACCAAATCACAATTATATTTTTTAGATATCGAAGCTTAAGATTTGGACATCTTGGTGCATAAAGTTTTGCATAGAGACACATGGACCACAGGTCGTCGGCTAATTTCCAACTCTCTCTCCTTGTGTCATGTACATACATCTAGATAGGAACCAGTTTATGGTCACTAGTCTTGACATTAGTTAACATATATGTACATTAAATACATGTTGGATTGTTAGTGTATGATGGATAAACCTTTATGCATATGTATTTTCAGATATTAATGCTATGAGTTTTGTAAATGAAAATGGTCGTTACAATGTGGTATTAGAGCAATATGAGTTCTGTCAAATGAAAAAGGCTGTTACATAATAAGGCAAATAGGGTGAAAATAAAGATCATTAAAAAAAAATACCTTGACCTATATTCATCTAGGGAGTGGGAAGTTTCCTTAGTCATGTGGGCTTTTACCATTACATTATTCAGGATTTGTCTAAGACTATGAAATCTTTTTACAATTTACTAAATAAAGATGTTATATTTAATTTTGACCAAATGTGTTTAGATGCTTTTTATGGTTTGAAAATGGCATTGACATGGACTCATATTATAATAGCCTCGAATTGGAGTCGATGTTTCAAGCTTATGTGTGATGCGAATGACTATGCCATTGGAGCAATTTTGGTCCAAAAGAAGGATAAATGAATGCACGTTATCTATTATGCAAGCAAAACATTTAATGCAACTCAAATGAATTATGCCACCATGAAGAAGGAATTACTTGCTATTGTATATACATTTGACAAATTTTGATCTTATTTGGTGGGATCTAAAGTCATTGTATACACAGATCATGTTGAAATCAAATATCTCTTAAGTAAGAAAGATGCCAAACCTTGTCTCAAACATTAGGTGCTTTATTGCAAGAGTTTAGCCTTGAAATATGTGACAAAAAGGGACTAAAAATGTTATTGTAGATCACTTGTCAAGAATTTAGCCTAAAGAGAATAAGAATGACAACATGACAATTAATGAGATTCCCATATGAAATATTTTTTATTCTTTCACTTGGCACACCCAGGTGTACATACATATATATATATATATATATATATATATATATATATATATATATATATATATATATATATATATATATATATATATGAGATAAAAAGACACTAAATAATAGTGGTGTGGGGTTTATATATATTGTGTGGGG
>CATIWR010225268.1:0-11002 GCA_949677035.1 Omphalea diandra | reverse complement strand
TTCTTTATTTCTTCTAGAGGGAATGATTCAATTCTGCAAAATCAATACTTATTTGAAACATTAGTGATGATCAATCTACTTTGTCAAGATCAAAAGAGTTTTAAACCTAGGATTAATTATCCTAGTCCAACAATTTTATTTGTTAATTAAAATTAAATAATTTTCTTAATGTAAAGAAATAGAATAATTGTTATCCTAATTAGAGAGGAATTAAGAAATATCTAATAAAAAATGAAAACCTTGAATGAACCTAATATGATTTGGATACGAGTGATATATATGATATATATATCAATCCATATTAATTATTAAAATATTTAATTAACTTTTTAGTCATTAGTGGTGAATTCATTTTGTGAAAATGATTTAAATACTTAAATATATTATATTCTTAAATTTCCAAACTTGAAATTATATTTTTTTGGCATTGATTATATATAAATATATATAATCATTATTTTAATATGACATTTAAAATAATATTGGAGCTTCAATTTATGTTTTATAATTTTTGGCTTAAATGTTAAGCTATAGACACTTTAGGCATACAAGATAAATAACTAAAATGTGTTCATTTGTTTCTGCCATGCATAGTATATGCATGAGGAATGGGTACAAACATTTAAGACGTTAGTTTTGTATGGATAAATGTGATGCCTTTATGGTTCTATTTGATAAATGGGTCCTACGTGCTCTATTTCTCTTTATTTGTTTGAAGTGTAAAATTTTCTTTTATCTTATTCCCTTCATATGTAACTTAAGATTTCCGCTTAAATGAAGTACATATTAGATTATTTTAGATTGTATCTAGTTTAGAATTTATAATTAGAGATCAAGAAAAAGAGGACTAAGAAGGACATGAAGATGTTCATCCTATTATGAGCTACGGTAAGGTTTAATACCTAGGTATGATCATCTAATATTCATTTATGGTTCAATGGAAAATTAGCTTTGTTCCAATTTCAATAATCATCTTACATATATTGTCACATTTTAGCGGTTATGTGAAATATATTTATGTGATATAATATGTTTACACGTAACCTTTCATGCCAATGCATGAGACCTCATTGTACTAATGTACAATCCTTAATAAAGATAAAATTATTAAAATCATTCATGAATTATATTAAGTATAATAAAAGTCTTCCATGGATATAACATAAACTTAGAATTCCTTCTATTGGG
This sequence comes from Omphalea diandra, assembly GCA_949677035.1. Classification (NCBI taxonomy): domain Eukaryota; kingdom Viridiplantae; phylum Streptophyta; class Magnoliopsida; order Malpighiales; family Euphorbiaceae; genus Omphalea; species Omphalea diandra. The sequence goes on along the minus strand of CATIWR010225268.1, from coordinate 9,814 downwards.
AGTCAAAGTGATAAACCTATGATGGCCCTTTAAATATATGTGCTTTGTGTTATGTATAAAGGGTCTTACTCAAATAGTTATATATGGTTTGAATGGGACTCATGACCTTATATGAATTGTAATCATGATTAGGCATAAATGCATATAATGTGCTTAGTGACATGGGTTCCCACCTAATCAATCTAGGAGTCACATATGATGTGATTGATATAAAGACCTACCATAAAGGTTTATTAGACTTTAGGCCAAACTTCATATTAAGTAAATTGGATTGGATCCTAGGCTACTGGGAATTCTATCCAACAAAGTTCTCATTTAATGGTGACGAATATATATTTAAAGAAAATAGTGGGTGAATTGAATTAAATTAAAGACCTAAATTAATTTGGTGATACAAATCATGCATGAAACTTTACCTATTCTATCTTTAGGTTGTTAGACTGATATAAGTAATAATAATTGAATGCATAACATATAAGAACTCATTAGATTGAATTTCTTAGACTATTGAGCCTTGAGAATTGGTCTCAAGCAAATTTTTATGTGTTAAGATGTTGTTCATCAATCCTTATTAAAGATGTAAGTGAGTAATTTAGTGCCATATAATTAAACATTTGATGTTAACTAATATGACAATTGGACTTTAAAAGCATAGTTAACATCCATACTTTGATTGTGTATCTTAAAATAGTTGATGCATAAAGTGTGAGTGTAAACAAGAGCAACAACTAAGGTATATTCTAAAGAAGAATTGTAAAGTGTCCTGCATGCTTATGAAAGAAGAAGCTTGGTGAAGCTTTTACTTCAAGCATCGTCTGATAGTGATTAAATGACATTTATATCTTATAAATTTCCTTGGATTATGATACTTGATATGGTCTCACATTTAATGTGTAGGAACTAAAAGAAGTAACTTGTTAAGCTAAGTTAAAAAGGATATGCAAGTTTGAATATAAAGTAATGGCTATAATATTTAAAAGCTTGAAATCCTTAAACACTAAAAGGATTAGAACTAAATAATGGTTATTAATTTCTAGATGCTTTGGAAGTATCAAATCCATTTTATAAGGGTGATATATGGAGTTTAAGTTCATTATTAAAGAAAGATTATTTGTTTATAATGAACAATGACATTTACAAATCTATAAGTGATATAAAAGTGTTTGTGTGCACTTGATTTATGAATATTCATGCTTAAAGTTGAATGTAAGATAAAAGATGATTAAAAGTCATTCTTATACTTTGTAAAATACAAGAGTTAACATGCAATAAATAAGAATAGAAATACATAATGTTTATGGAGCTCTAATTCATGAAAGAAAGTTAAGTACATTATATTTGATATAATGCATTCTATAAAGAGTTATGGAAAACTACCTTTCTTCTTTTAGAGACCAACCCATTATAGAAATTCTAAGGTTAGTTCCAAATCAAGCTAGTGGACAACATTTCATATGGGATATAAAATTATGTAAAGGTAACATACTTTTCTTACCTAATTTAATTATGTAAGGTTTTAAGAAGCATATTATAAGTTTATGAAATAACCATAAGGAGTTCTAGGATATTTATCTATGTTCATTTTGAGTTAAAATGTTTATCTCATAAGTAACTACTAAATCCTTAAACCTAGTCTTTGAAAGGAAATAGTGGAGTGTAGATGGAACTTGAAATAGTTCAAGTACTATAAACTAACAAACAAATAGAGCTAATGGCTTTAGACTAAGGCATTAGATGCATAACCTTAAGTGTCATGAATCAAATCCTTAAGAAAAGGCAGTTTATGCCATGGATAAGAAGATTTATACAGATCAAATTAAAGTTGTAATGACATAATTCTCATTAGTTAAGACTATATATTATGAGTAACCAATATGTGATTGTTATGACCCATATTTGAGTTGTGTCAGTACTAAGTGCTTAGGAGGCCTAAGGTATCCTAAACAATTAGCAAGCCTAATAATTTTATATCATTTCATAAATTCATTCATCTTAAATATATAAATCACCTATAAATTGAGAGGATTATTCATAAGTGTATATACATGAACATCATATTTATATTGTACATAGATTTTAAACTCAATTTATATTATTTATACAAAATATATCCTCCCATAGAAAATAGATACAAGTCTGCTAATTAGTATAATTTATTAGGAATTTGTACATTTTTATGTCTTAATACAACAAACCTACACAATATATACATATACATATTCAAACAAAGCTAAAAACATGGTGAGATCCTAGCCTTCCTTATTATGAGCCTTTTGTATAGAACCAATAATAGTAAACCAGTTAGGATGAGCCTTTCACATTCAGTGAATAGATAAGCCCGTACCATCTCAAGTTAAAATATCATACATATATAAGTAATCAATGTAAGTCTTAAAATATCTTCATGAACACATATCATAAAAGTAATCAAGTAACTTAGGTCTATGGGGAAGCCTCACTTAAGGTAAGAGACTTCATCTATTTTTCATAAGCCAATCCTTACTCTAAGGGAGTTTTCTCACTTATTGGCTCAACATTATATGTATCGCAGGGGAGTTGTCTTGCCAATCATGCTGTTCTCTTACACGAGAGAGTGTTATCATCAATCGTGTCATGTATGCAATACTTTCATCCAAAATTATAATCAAATCACATCATCAATCCAAACATAGCTAGCCATGTATCAATAGAATCCCCACATTATCCCTAGAATTACTAACACATATAAGCAATGTCATTGCTTTCACATATCATCATCATCAATGCATATAACATTAAACATATATCTTAAGTAATTTATAAACATGCGCACACGCATACATACCTGCACACATATACATACATATATACATACAGACACACACACACACACACACACAATGTATGTGCATATATGTGAGTGTGTGTGTGTGTATGCATGTATGCCTGTGTATATTCATGTATGTACTTGATCATATTCATAGCTTGTACATTAAACAATGATTGTATTAAAACATAGTTTGCATAAATGTTAAGTTTTTTAAATATCAAGTTAGTTAATGAGGTGTAGGAATATCTACTCAACTCAAGTTAACTAAGCAAATATGCAAGTAATGCTAAAAGAAACCTACTCTTACTAACTCAGAAGTTATTTGTAAATCAAATAAAAACTTACTCTACCTTAAAATACAAAGTTTTAAAGCTTACAAAAATGATAAAGGCTTTTTCACCAAAAATCTATATGTTCTTAAGACTTTAAATGAAGGTCTTTATATAGATAGTCCTAAAAAACTAGCTAGTAGGCACAAGAAAAATGACTGGTCAGCTTTAGAAAAACTAACTGTTACACTCTAACATTGGTCGTTAAATTTCCTCCATAGTCATTAGGATTATAATATCTATTCTAATGATCTTTGGTTATTTTCAATAGACATTGAATTTACTTGTTCATGCTTGTTGAGGTTTTGCCACAGTTGTTAATGACTTTTCAGTATTTATTTAATTTATTTCAACAATCATTAATCAGATCTAAAATTAGACATACTAGTTAAGGTTCTTTTTAAAGGTTCTTATAATAGTTGTGCGAGCGCCTCGATTTTTGTGACTGTGCTCGAATGAGTGAAATTTTGCTTGCGACTCCATCCTTTTATCGATCGTCAGGGGATTGAGAGGATGAAGGCCCTTACATTGGTAATGATCCTAAAGTGTGGTACACGTTTGGATCAACGAGAGATCCTTTTATTCCTAACATGAGTTCAAAGCCTTAAGTCTAAAATGTTGGTCATTGGGGGACCAAGTGTGGGATATTACACTGGTACCATTCCTATGAAATCTGGAGTAGCCACTCAACTTTAATCAGGATAAGAATCCGAGGAAGGAAAAATCTAAACCTATTCCAAGTTAATTAGAAGGCCCATTTCATCTTAACTCTATCAGAGATTAGGTTTAAACCCAAATTGCTTGGATGTTATGATCTAATCTTTGGGTATCTTTAGTTCACTTTTAATATTTTAACCTAGTTATCGATTAGTCCAATTAAAGCCCCTAAATATACATCTAAGTGTGATTCATTTCAGGTAGTCAAATCATCAACTCAAAAGGGGTAAGGGCTTATGCATCATGGCAAAGGGGTAAGCATGCATTATCATTCATTCACCCAAACATAATCATTTCAAAAAGGGAGGGGGTCATGCATCATGACAAAAAGGATAGGCATGGATTGCCATCCATTCATCCATGACCACATAATGTAACCATTAAGACCAACTTATGGTCTTACTTAAACATTACATCTACATCCAAAAGAAGAATAAGTTAACAAATGAAACAAATGTAAAACAAACCAAATGAACTCAAAACACAAGGAAGGAATATAACACAGATTACCATCTCTTCCATGCAAAAGGTGGCTAGATATGCATTTAAGTCCATAATATCACATCCCTACATAACCATCCAATAAATATATAAAATCAGAGCATATGAACCATAAGTATCAAAGGAAGCAAAACATGAAATACAAGGCATTTAAAGGATGTTTAATGGCCTAAGGCAATAACTCATCATAAAAAGGATCATAGGTTTGATGAATCCTTACCTTATGTCGCTCTAAAAGAGTATGACATCCATATGTACCACTAACTATATAGGATTAGCATACAACACAAGAATGAGGGAGATTGAAGGTCAAAATACTATTCACATGTTCTAAACACAAAATTAATTACAAAAAGGACTCTCAAGGTCATTGGAACCCCAAGTTCCTCACTTGGTGAGTGTCGAAAAAGAATCAAAATAGAACCTTAACATCACATTAAAACATAAATAAAGGGATTTGAAGCATTTCATGAAAAAAGATTGCAACACTATATCAAAAATATACCAAGGTTCCATTTTGAGGTGAATAGACATCATAAGATGTTATTCCTCATTTCATTCTATTGTTAAAACATTTGAACACTTTAAAAAGAGTTTTGGAAGAAAGGAAACCCGAATGGAGAAGAACATAAAATTTTGCAAAAAACTACCTACAAGTCAAGTTGGGTTGTACAACTTATAATCAAGGCTATGTAACCCTTGTTTTTTGAGTTTTAAAAATAGGAAAGAAAAAAAATTGAAGAAGAAGAAGAGGGAGTGAAGGGGTCTTCCTAGATGCCGTTATGTGTTTTTATGCCCTTAAAGGCTCACAAATTCAATATTTTCCTCCAAAATGCTTAAGGAGTGAACAAAGTTGAAGAGATTGCGTTTTACCTTGGAGTGAGTTATGGTGGGTTAGGATTTAGGGTTTTTGTGTTTTAGAAGTGATTTCAACAAAGTAACCTTAGGGTTTCTAAGCCTTCTTTTCCTCTTCAAATAAAGGGGTATTTATAAGTGTTGGGGCAAATCCATAAGGCCTGAAATGGTCCTGATTGCACCATGGATGTGTCCAATCACAGAAAGGGAGATGAATCTCCTAAAATTTGGGTTTGCATGTGGGTTATATAGCCAAACATGGGTTGTACATCCATTTGTCAAGGTTTACAACCTTAAGGTTTAAAGGAGGAACAATTCTAAAAGGTTTTTAAGGCTAGGGTTTTAAGGTAGGTTGTATAAACCTATGCATATTTGTATAACCTTAGTTTATGGGTAGTATAGCCCTACTTGATATGCTTTATAGCTCATTAACCTTTTGGGCTTGTTATTGGGTTAGTTTTTAGGTTGGGCAAGAGGTTTCTCTAAGGTATCCTAAGGCCTTTCTCCTTTTTCTTATGTAATCCCCGTTGGCATTATGAGAATAGATTCAGTGATTTTCATCATTAGGCTTTGCATCCAGAGGTTTAAAATTTGGTGCTTATAATTTGCTCCCTACTTTATAGGGCTTGGAAAACAACATTTAAAATGGACTGTCTGAATAAGTCTCAATAAAAACAATGTAAAGAATGCAAACATTAATAAGGATACACAAGGATATAAGTCTTCAACAACTCCTTGAGTAGGTACTAAAGTGGTTCTAACAGCTCTCCAGTAGGTATTAGGTGTTTTGACAACTCTTCAATAGCTCTCAAGTAGGTACTGAAGTGGTTCTAACAACTCTCTAGCAAGTACTAGGCATTTTGACAACTCTTTAACAACTCTTAAGTAGGTATTGAAGTGGTTTTGGTAGCTCTGTAACAGGTAACAAGTGTTTTGGTAGCTCTTTAGCAGCTTTCAAGTAAATACTAAAGTGGTTTTGACAACTCTTTAACAGGCACTAGGTTTTGGTAGCTTTTTAGTAGCTCTTAAACAAGTACTAAAGTGGTTTTGGTAGCTCTCTAGTAGGTACTAGGTGTTTTGACAAATTTTCAAAAACTCTCAAGCAAGTATTGAAGTGGTTCTAGTAGCTTTTTAGTAGGTACTGGATATTTGAGTATTGGATAATTAGCCTCTTACAGTCACTAGTGCTTTTGCATTTCTCTGTGGATGCTTTAGCCTTTATGATTAATGATTTTGTCTTAGGGATGCCCCCTAGGTGGTTCTTGTGTTATACGAGCCCTTGCGACATTTGTAAAACTGAATCCATATCCTTGCAGCCCTCATGGTTATCTTAGGCGTTTGTTTTTTTTTCTAGGTAATGGGTTTGGGCCCAGATGCTGTAAGTTATGCTTCATGAATCTTAGTACTTTTGAGATGAAAGATTTTCCTTGAAGATATTTATGAGGTTCAAGTTTGCCATAAAAGGGCGTTTTGATGATTTGACTCATAAAAGAAGGTCTAAAGCCTCCTTCTGACGCTTTAGAAGCATTAAGGGTACTTTAGTAATTTATCTATTCTAGGCTTTTTTAGGAAGCTAGGGGCATTTTGGTAATTTTAGTGCTTTAGACTTAAAGGAAGGCTAGGGGTATTTATGTAATTTTAACTTATTTGGGCTTGAGGGGGGGTGAGATTGGGGTCTAATAGCTAAAAAGTTATTGATGCTTGTGGATGAAAGAAGGAGTTGGGCCTATAAGGACCATCTTAGGCCAGGCTGGCTCAATGAGGCTATCCAGCCTAGCGTAGGGCTGTACAGAGGTCTGTGCAAACCAACTAAAATTGTACAACACCAATCCACTAAATAAAACCCTTCGAAAGTCACCTTCTTCATTCACGTTATTCCTCCTCTCTATCTTCTTTTTCTCTTTCAAAGCTTCAGACTTAGTTCTTAGGCTCCCTTAACTTTTTGAACGAATACTATGGCTGAGTACCATGACGATGAGATGTTTGACGTCCAAGAGGAGTTTCCCGTAAGAACATCACGACTCTAGATGCCTTAAAGCAGTTGCAATTCCAATAGAGATTTGCACGGATGAGCCCATTTTAAAGCAGTTGCAATTCCAATAGAGATTTGCACGGATGAGCCCATTTAGGGGTACGATTGCGAGGATGGTCTTGCCCAACTTTTCTATAGCTGGAGACACATTGACGGTCTATAATTTGTATCATCACCTTGTAGGACCCACATAGGGAGTAGTAGGCATTTTTTTTCCTATTTATTGTATTTTTATTTATTTTCTATTGTCTTACCAATGTAGATTTTAGGTGTTGTCCTGGAATTTCATTTTGTTTGCGAACATTAGGTTAGCTTATAAAGTATTTAGGAATAATTTCTAGGACACTCATCCTTTATTTTTAGTGAAATTTATTTTTTGTTCCTCAATTTGGTTGGCTACCTCAATTTGCATTCACTCAGGCTTGATTCTGTGACATGCACAAAAAACAATTAGAATTATTTAATAGAATAGCTTTTGAAAAATTAGGGTATATACCTGAGATTATAAATCATTCATTCATCTATTCTATCAATAGGTCAGTCTTTAGATGTTTTGTTTGTAAGTACTGATTGATTTTTTAAGGAAACTATTTCCTAATTTCATCAAAGCTAGCAATTAAACCCCAATGATCAGCAATTATCATTTCTTTGCCTTTGAATCCAAAATTTTATGATTTTTTGTTCTCTGAGCTCGATGACTGTGTAGAAACTACATGCATATAGGTATTTTCCATTATTCATCCCCATTTTTTGTTTCTTTTCCTTTTGCTTGTAGGGGATTATCGTTTTCAAGAAGGGAGGCGGGGCCATGGGTCTTGCTAGATAGTGGGGTTAGACATTGCACCCCCGAGACGCCAAAGATGGACCTGACAATGATGCATGCACTGCTAAAGTAATGGATGGACATGACCCACACCTTTCATCTTCCCTTGGTTAGCAAGATGACTATTACACCTGGAGATTTTACACTCTTGAATGGGTTGCGATTCGTGAGTATCCTTCTTCCTATGGATTCTAGGGTGCATGAGTCGATGCTTCAGAGGGACTACCTATTGAGGGTCTTGGGCTGTGTTCCCATGCTCAATGGGAGTAGGACTATTATGAGATTTAGTATATCGACTGTTGTACCTTAGGTTACTGATGAGAACTCTAGTGAGGTGGCTGACCAGTACATACATTGTTTCTTGATGCACACTATATCGGGGGCCTTATTTTCTAGCGTTTCTGATGTGGTTAAGCTTTGCTTAGTACCAGTGCTGAAGAATTAGATCTAATACACTATTTTAATTAGGGATCCACAGTGCTAATGTACATCTACTAATACCTTAATCGGTGTTCCTAGGGCACAAGATACATGTGTAGTAACTAGAGGGTTCTCATCGTGAGTACCTTTTGATTCCTTTCATGTTTTTTTTTTTTCATTTGATTGATTTGAGACTCATGTTAGCTTTGCTTATTGGCATAAGGAGTGAAGCTAGGATTGCTGGAGGGGTTGGACCCTAAGGATGAGTTAGATGGCTATTATCCTTATTTCTTGTGGTGAATTGTCATGTTTTACGTAAAGTCTTTTATAGTTGCCAAGCACACTGGCCTAAACACGATTACTCTAGACTAGGTATTTCTCCTTGCACAAACAAAATTTATGTGAGTTATGATTATTGGTCTTTTATTATATGTTTTCTGCTCATAGTGGTTTGTTATAGGTGAGGGACCTTGATGGTGCGACTTTTGCCATAACACTGCGCTACGTGTCAGGGGAGTAACTGTCTTTTGCTAGTACTCCTTATAAATCTTGGATGGTTAGTGTTATTGTAGATAGTCTTCCTCTATTTGAGGCGATAATTCAGATGTTCCATCAATATACGCCAGACGAAGGGATTGTTCTGTAGCAAGGGGTTTAAGGTACCATTACATAGGCCACTCGAAGGTCTACCACTCCTTCTGCTTCTAGCACTGCTACTGCCTGAGGTTGTAAACGGACCTGTGGATTGGCTCAAGGAGGCATAGAGCCCATAGTGATTTGCGATCTGGCTTTCATGCCAAACATTTTAGTGGAGTCATGGATGACTTTATTGACTAAGTCAATAATGTAGGTATGGATCATTAGTTCTACTACACATTAGAGCTAGTCGAGATCACACACATAAGTATTTTCTTATTTGTCTCTTTGTGTCCTCACCATGATGTGTGCTTTGCAACTAATGCATTTCCTTTTCTTCTTTCACAGATCCCTCGCATCCAGGTTGAGAACGTGATCGATCTGATTGCCGCTTTAAAGAGGTCGTGATGCAACAAATGCATTCCATATAGGTTAGTACAAAAGCAATGCATGTATGGATGTTCAAAAAGCGTATTTTATGTGTTTAATGTCATATTCATCCTAATCCCCACATTTTTTTTATAAGAGATGATCCAGTGCCATAATTGCGAGATCACAAAGAAGGATTAATGTTTGCCAGAGGCAAAGGCAGAGGTAGAGATAGAGAATGAGGCTTTGGCTCAGGTAAGTACAAATCATGGGAACGCGTGACGAATGGCGAGGTCGAAGACTCTGAAGTGACCTCTTCTAGG
>CATIWR010225258.1:0-11744 GCA_949677035.1 Omphalea diandra | reverse complement strand
GGGATTATATATGTATGATGAATAAACCTTAATGTGTATGCATTTCTGAACATGAAATGCCATGATTTGCAACTGAAGACGATAGTTATAGTTGGTGGTATCAGAGGATTCAAGCACACGCGGGGCAGACGTGCAAATCCCAATGTGTATGACATCGCGGGGCTAACAAGCAAATCCCGAATGTTGAGTGCTCTAATAGGTACCAGTTGTAGCCGTGTTGTGACGTTACAATTTGTGGTATCAAAGCTGATTTACAAATGAGAACAATGGATGTCACAGTTTTTGGTTTGACAAATGAATTTAGATGTTACAGTTTTGGTATCAGAGAGGGCTCAAGCATACGCAGGGCAGATGTGCAAATCCTGGTGTGTATGACATCGCAGGGCTGATGAGCAAATCCCAGAGGTTAAGTGTTATGATAGGTACCAATTGTAGCATTATAGATTGTGGTAACAAAAAAAATAAAAAAAAAAACTGGTATCAAAGCAACATGTTTTGTAAACACAATTGGTCATTACATTTATTGGTATCAGGGCAACATGATTTGTAAACATAATTGGTCATTACATTTATTGGTATGAGAGCATATGAGTTTTGTCAAATGAACACAGTTGTCACATTATATCAGGTCTAGAAGCGGTAAGATAAAATAGAGAATTGATCATACCTCGATATCTCTTCTCATCAATTGGCTTACCCGATTCGTCCTTGTCCAATTTGATAGTAGCACTCATTGGTGTTATTGCTACTATACATCCTTTCGTGCCAAATTTTTTGAGAATGTCCTTTGTGTATTTGGCTTGGTTAATGAAGATCCTTCTTTGGTTTGCTTGATTTGTAAACTAAGTAAAAACTTGAGCTCTCCCATCATTCTCATATCAAATTCCCTAGTGATACACTTAGTAAAATCCTCACAAAGAGATTCATTTATAACACCAAAAATGATATCAACAACATAAAGTTGTATGATTAGTGCATCATGATTATGCCTTTTGACAAACAAAGTTGTAGAAACCTTCCCTTTTTCAAAATCATTTTGCAAAATAAAAAAACTAAGCCTTTAATATTCATACTAAGCTATTGGTGCTTATTTCAAACCATACAAGGCTCTATTCAATTTGAAAACATAATTTGGAAAAGTATGTTATTCAAAACTAGGAGGTTGTTTAATATAAACTTCATTCTCAATAACACTATTTAGAAAAACATTTTTGACATCCATTTGAAATAGTTTGAAATTCATGTGACATGTATATGCCAAAAGAATCCTAATGGACTCTAACCATGCTACGAGGGCATAGGTCTTATCATAGTCAATGCCTTCCTTTTGGTTGTAACCTTTAGCATCCAATCTAGCTTTATTTCTAGTGATGAATCCTTGCTCATCTAACTTATTCCTAAACAACTATTTGTAACCTATAATTGGGTGTTTCGTAGGCCTGGGAACAAGTTTCCACACATTGTTTCTCTCAAATTGGTTGAGTTTCTCTTGTATAACAGTCCCCTAAATCTCATCATTAAGAGCCTCATCAATAGTTTTGGTTCAAATTGAGAAACAAAAGCAAGATTATTATCTAAAGTATTTAGTTGAGATATAGTACTTACACCCTTTAAAGTATCACCAATAATTAAGTCCTTAGGGTGATGCATGGAAAATCTCCATTCTTTTAAAAGATCTTGGTTTGATAATTTCACTTATTGATGTTGAGGATCTTTATCTTCTATTGATGATTTGCTTTCATCATGGCCCTCGTCCTGTTCTCTTGTAGTATGCTTCAAATCTAATTTCTCAAAATCACCTATAATCTCAACAACCAAAGAACCTTTATCAAGATCAAGCTTCCTAGATTCATCAAACACAATATTCATAGGCTCTTTAACAACCATTAAACTTTTATTAAAGACACTACAGGCTTTACTAGTGGTGGAATAACCTAAAAAGATGCCTTCAATAGTTTTTGAATCAAATTTCCCATTATTATCCTTTGTATTCTAGATATAACAGTTATATCCAAAAACTCTTAGGTATGATAACTTAGGCATTATAGCATTCCATATCTCATAAGAAGTTTTATTAAGAATAGGTATTTCGAAACTCGATTTGCAAAATAACATGTAGTATTGATAGCTTCGACCCAAAAGTAATTTGGTAATAAATACTCATTGAGCATAGTTCCAGCCATCTCTACTAGTGTCCTATTTTTCCTCTCTGCAACACTGTTTTGTTATGGTGTTCTAGGAGCTGAAAAGTTATGGAAAATCCCATTCTTTAGGTAATAAGATTCAAAATACTCATTTTGAAATTCTTTTCCATGGTCAGTTCTTATGGAAGAAATGAAGTAACTTTTTATTTTGAATCCTTTTTGCAAAACTTTTAAAAGCATTAAAAGTATCATGCTTATGAGCTATAAAGGAAACCTAAGTAAACCTAGAGTAATCATCAACTAGGGCTAGTGCATAATGTTTTCCACCTAACTCTTAATAGGTTCTATCAAGTCCATATGAATTAATTGAAGAGGTTTAGATGTATTCACAATATTCTTTGCTTTGAAGGAAGATTGATGTTGCTTCCCCATTTGGCAAAGACCATATGTCTTAGCTTAGGAAGGCCTTCCACTAGCTTTCCCTTGATAAGCTTTATAAGAGCTCTATGCTAGCATGTTTAAGTCTTCTATGCCATAACCAAGCTTCAGTACTAATAGACATAAGATACTTAAAGGATTAGTTAGCCAAATTGTCTAAGTCAATTAGGTAGGTATTGTCCTTGCTTTCACCTATAAAGACCACCTTTTTATCCACCAAAGTGGTAACTCAGCATTCTCTATAGCCAAAGGTGACATTGTTACCCTTGTCACATAAATAAGTTACACTGAGCAAGTTATGTTGTAAGCCATCAATAAGTAAAATATCATTAATTAAAGAACAACCATTCATACCAATGGTCCTAATGCCAATTACCTTACCTTTTACATTTTTTCTAAATGTGACATTGCCACCCTCCTTTTCCTTTAGGGCCATGAATAGCTTCCTATTACCCATCATGTGCTTTGAGTATTCTCTAGCCACATGCCAATCATTTGCTTCATTAGTGGCTATCAAACACCATTACACAATATGAAATCATCTTTGCTTTAGTACCCAAGCATATTTGGGTCCTAGGGGGTTAGGTTTTAAAGGATCCTCCAACTTATAGTGAGCCTTCCTAATGTTGCAATAAACATTTATGTGTCCATATTTCATGCAATAGTAGCATTGGAGTTTAGACCCATGTGTCTTTCTCCTATGCATTGCCTTAATATGAATGAGGGATTTCCTCATACCAACAGGATGTGTGTATGAGCATGAACATGTATGAATGGTGTGGGACTAGATTTTTTATGTGTGTTTGAATGAGCATGTCTTTTATTATAGATGTATACATGGTTGGCCTTATTAGAAATAAGCCTTGAGCCTTATTGAACCTTTCCTTTGCCCTTGGGCAATGGTGGTTTAGTATTTGAGCACTTTCTTTCCAATAACCTTAATACTTGAAGTTTGAGGTATTGAGGCCTTGATGAATGTTCTGAGTGAAGGTGTGGAAGAAGAGGCTCAATTGAAGCCTAAATCATGCCTAACTATGGGAGTTCTTTGTGATACAATAAGTGTATCCAAAGCTTCCTTACTCTGGTGGAACTTAGATATAAGGTTTCTAAGCTTAATGACTTCACCTTTCAAGGAGTCATTTTCTTTTCTTAATGAAGTTAGAGATGAAGATGACTTGGATAGACTCTCCATAAACTCCTTGAGCCCTTCATTTGAAGCCTTCAATTCACTTATAAGACTATTTAGGGATTTGATTTCATCATTTAATTTAGTGCACTTCTTATTGTAAGTTTTCATTTGTGACTTAATATTTATCACATGTCATGGTGAAAGCCTCAAAAAGCTCATCATCCATATCATCTAATTCATCAAATTTACAATAATAGTGAGGTGAAGAGCTTACCTTATTAGATGAATCTTATTGAGTAATGAAGCATAGGTTTGCAACTTCTTCCTTTTCCTCTTCTTCACTTAAGCAATCATCCCAAGTGGCTTTGAAGCTTTTTCTTTTTTTCTTTGTCCCTTTTTTTCTTCTTCTTCAACTTAGGGCAGTCATATTTGATGTGGTATTGCTTGTCACATTTATAACAAGTGACATCATTTGATCTTTCTTTGGGAGTTAGAGTTACTTTCTTAAAGTTTATTTTTTCTTTCCTTCTTTCTTACCTTCTTATAATAAGCTCCTTAGTTCTTCTTGAAAGCATTGCAAACTCCTCCTCCTTCTTGTCACTTTCCTCTTCACTTGTGGCTACTTCTAGTTCCTTTTCCTTTGATGAAGACTTGAGCACTAAGGTCCTCATTTTTTATTTTTTATATTTCTCTTCTTGACCTCTCATTCTCTTCATTTTTTCATCCTTCTTCAAGGCTAACTCATGAGTTAAGAGTTTGCCTATTATGACATCCATTGGCACCTTTCCTATCTTTAGGTTAGACTATTAGATATTTCATACCCTTATACCAAATTTTTCAAGAGGCAAAGATTTTTGAATTTTATAATTTACCTTATGATTTGTGAGAATTCTCCCAAACTTCTTCATGTTGGTGATGATTGCAAGGACTTTATTCATCATGTCTGTGATACTTTCTTCCTTTTTCATCATAAATAGCGCCCATTTCGTCACATACATCTCAAGTCAGCTAGATTTTACTAAGGTGGTGCCTTCATGATAGTTCTTCGAGGCCTTTCAAATACCATGAGCAATAAGACAATGTTGGACCCTTCTAATTTCTGTTCAGAGAGAACTTATAAAGATTGCCATGGCTCTTTTATTTTTACCATTAGATCTCTTATGTGCTTCAACCCACTCCTCTTTAAGGATCAATTCCTCACTTCCATCCACCACTTTGGTAGGTGGATTTCACTCATTTGCAATAATATCCCAGAGGTCTACCACATCACTATCTAGATAGATTTCCATCCTATACTTCCAATGAGTATAGTCTCCTCCATCAAAATATGGCTAAAAGTGAGTGTGGATTTCTTCTTGTGCCATGATCTTTACTCACGTAATTAAACTTTAGAGTGAGACTTAGCTCTGATACCACTTGTTGTCCTAGTGCACCAAGAATGGGGGTTGAATTGGTGGCTGATTACAAATTAAAAGAAAAGGTTAAGGTGTTCGATAAGTTAAGATGGAGAAGAGAAGAATCAACATAAGAAGTTTATAGTGGTTCGGGTGTTAACCAACCCTATGTCCACTCTCAAATTCTTCACAATTGGGTATTTTACTTAATTAACTTGGTGTTTTCAATCACACACCTAACTTATACAATTGTGTTTTATGGCTCTTACAAAACCTTTACACCTTGTATTTTTAGGCTCACATAAAAAACCTCTTAGAAGTGTTTTGGATAGGCTCGTACTTTATCATCTTACAAAAGTTTTAGAATATAGGCTATTTTTCAACCTCCTTACAAAGGTGGTTATTGCTCACACCGAACAATCAATAATACGTAAAGAAGAATAAAAGAATGAGTAGCAAATTGGCAAGAGTTTGGTTATAATTAATTGAATTCTCTTGCATTTATATCAATTTGGTGGAGTATTTATAGCCCAATTCCACCAAAGAGACATTGCTAAAAAACTATCCCAAAATCTCTAAGTTGTGTTAGGCAAATTTTGCATTAAATGCTTATCAGGCAAAAGTTGCAATCGCTACTCTCATTTCGCAATCACAAATTTCTAATTTGTACCGAGGGGCCAAAAATCACAGTAGAGAACCACATTCTGTGTCTAATGGCTAGTCCACATGTCTATCATCCATTGGTTGTCCAGGAAATATAATCGTTGTGTTTAACCAACTACTTAAAAGTCATGGTCGCGGGCTAGCTTTGTCTCAGGTGCGACTAAGACCACAAATTCCTCTATTTGATAAGGAAACTCTAACTTCTTGAGTTTCGGTCACGACCAAATCTTTGCCCTCGTAATTTTTTTATTTCCAATGATTACCTTTGACATTTGGCGTGTTGTGGCTATGACTTTGATTCCCTCTTTTGTCACTATGAAATTCATGGTAGTGATACTCCTTCGGCTGAGTTGCAACTATGAATTCGCCAGTGAATCCCTCTGCCCTAGCTCTACCCATCCTAATAGTAAAGTCACAATTATAATTTTGGGGATACCGACCGTGATTTTGGATGTTCTTCTAAAACATGAAGATTTTAATTTTCATCCAACTTCCAATGAAGATAAATCTTATGTACTACAAAACAACACTTAATTAAAGCATTATAATTGATCAATCTCAATTGTAAAGAATAAAAGAGGCTTATGACATAGGTTTAACCAACCTAGTTCAATGTAACACATGGACCATCACCAAGCTATTTTTAAAGTAGAAGTGTGTGCAAGGCTTGTGGTGTTGGATACCTGAATGATGGACATGGATTGGTACTTACAAGTGTACTTCAGGTATGTTGGCTTTTTTACACCTCCACCTTCGACAGATTGATCATTGTATCTTGCATTTTATATCTTTTGTGTGATTATAATTTTTATTTTTATTGCTTCAACTTTTATTACATTAAGATTGATTGTGTTTGACTTGCTTTGAATTTATGTGTTGTCTTTGTGTTTGACACTTGTGGATAGAACTTTTTGTTCTCATGTTATGCTTAATGTTATCTATGACCATTGTGGCCCTTGTGCTTGATTATATTATCTTATGGCATTTTCATCTTATTCTTAAAGCATTTAATGGATGGCTTTTTATGTGGATGTGTTTGTGCACTATTTGGTTAGTATGTTCATGTTCTTCTCCAAATCTTTAAAAGAGAAATATTCTCACTTTGTTCTTTCTTTTATGCTTCTAATCATTGAGGATAGTGATATCTAAGTTTAGGGTAATTTCACTCGAATGCATTATTAACTATTAATTGTGCTTACCATTGATATCAATTTGCTTTCATTCCATGTCTTCAAGTTATCTCTTGTTGAGGATAATGGTAAATTTAGAAATTTTGTTGGTTAGTTTGGGTTTTGGAGTTTCAAGGTGAACAACCAATGAAGAAAATTTTATAATCATTGTTTAGATTTAATTAGATTAATTTCCCTTGTGATCATAATTTAAGCTTAACAGTCACACTTTTATTAAAAATTGGTTAGAAACAATAGAATAAATTATGCATAATTGGGAAAAATTATGCATTATTAGGAAAAATTATGGAGTAATTTGAGGTAGAGCTCATGTTTAGAGGTTGAAGCTCAAAAGAAATAAGAGCTGATTATGTTTGCTTTGTTGCCAGAACAAATTTTTTACCCATAATTTCATAACAGTAGAAAAGGAGTTAGGGAAAGTATAAAATATGAAAGTTGTAGCTTTATGCCCCATATAAATACATGCAACACAATTTTGCTTAATTTGATGTGTGTTAGGCGATATGGCTCCTTATTAGGGGTCATATAAAACCAACCAAAATCTCCTCAGTCTTTCTGTTTTCATCTATTTTGATGGCTTTATGTGTTGATTTAGATAAAGTCCAAAATATAAAATTTGTAGGGCTATATCCCCTCTAAATAGCTGTGAAGAAGTTTTGTTTGATTTGTTGTATGGAAAGAACTATGGTTCATTTATTGTGACTGACCCTAAACCTGATGAAACTTAATCAGTCTTATAATTATGTTTTCCAATAATTTGATGGCCATAAAATCAGAATTTGGTAATATGTTAAACTTGAAATATGTATATTATGTCTTATCTACTTGTTTATAAGACACTTCTGCGAAATTTATCATGGTTGATGAGATATTGCCCCTTCATCATAATGACTAATTGTCAACATATTAAAAACCTACTCACCATGAGATTGGTCAATTGTTTTGGCGACATTATAGATTGAATTAGGCAATGAGTAAAACATGAAAAATTTTCCTTTATGTCTTTTATAACTTTTGGACAATCAATATTGCAATTGGATTTGTACAATTTGAGATATACCATAGATTTGTAACACCTACATATACTGAGATGACATTAAAATGGGGCAAAATTTAAAAATTCACTACATTTTCTATATTTCTTATATTGACCTAAAATTTCACTATCGTAGCATTATATGCATAATTTATTTACAAAAAAGTATCAAGTTATTTGGATAAGTATAGTAAGATTTCTTATAGTTAGATTATAGCAAGGTCAAGTTGCCATACAAGGAAAATATGCATAAACACTAGGTTCACTTGCATTGAATATGCCTACAATGGCATACCAAACATTCTTAATCATTTTGACATACTTATAACAATGTATGTATCAAATGTTAGGATCTCAACATGAAATGACTTTTGCACTATTATGTATTATCATATGACAAAAGCTTATATGTTTATAGGGCCTTAGCAGAGGGTAGTCATAGTAGTACCCATGGCGTAACAAAGAGAGAGGAGTCAACCGATTGCATTCTATATAAGTATCATGCCAACCATAAACCTACTGATAGAGTTAGATCTCCACATTTTCATTTCATTAAACATGGCATCACAATTATGTAATAAACATCGACCTTTAGTTTTTAATCAATGTATTAGTACCTTTTTTAGAGATGTGATGATTATGGATAAGGTATGTCGTGATTGTGTGGTTCAAATTGATGATATTGAGTTGAATGTTAATTTAGTGCTATTGTCACTCTATGAATTTGATGTGATATAGGGTATGGATTGGTTGTCCAAACATCTTGCAATAGTGAATTGTTTTGCTAAGGAAGTTGCTCTATAATCTCCAAATCATACAAGGGTTGTATTTAAAATGGAAAGGCAAATTGTACCTGTGTGTCTATTTTCTACTATAAAGGCTTTTTGCATGATTAAAAGTGTTTGCAAGGCTTTTTTACCACATGTGGCAGACACAAGGTTCACAAATGAATTACTTAAGAATATTCTAGTGGTAAATGAGTTTTAAGATGTGTTTCCAACTGACTTACCTAGTTTGCCACTTAACAGGGAGATGGAATTCACAATTGAGTTCCAGGAACAACACTGATATCCATTCCACCATATAGGATGGCTTCAGCTAAGTTGAGAGAATTAAAGACCCAATTGTACGTACTACTTGAAAAGGGATTCAATAGACCTAGTGTATCACCTTGGGGTACTCTAATATTATTTGTTAAAAACAAAGATAAGACAATGAGGTTGTATATTGATTACATGCAGATGAATTGGGTTACTATGAAGAACAAATATCCTTTACCCATGATAGATGATCTATTTGACCAGTTACAAGGAGCATGAGTGTTTTCTAAAATTGACTTAAAATAAAGATATTATTAGCTCAAAATTTCAAACCCATATGTACTGAAGACAACTTTTTGAACTAGGTACTGGAATTATGAATTCTTGGTGATGTTATTTGGTTTAACTAACGCACCAGCTAGATTTATGGATCTTATGAATCTAATCTTACTTAGACAAATTTGTAATTGTGTTCATTGATGACATACTAGTGTTCAAGGAGCAAAGAGGAGCATTAATAACATTTAAGGATTGTGTTGCAAATTTTGAGAAAAAAACAACTATTGGTTAAATTAAGGAAGTACAAATTCTAGATTGACCATGTAGAATTTTTAGGACAGATATTTTCTAAAAAGGGCATAAAGGTGTATCCAAATGAAATTGAAGCAATAGTAAAATGAGAAAACCTAAAGAATATTGTAGAAGTCCAAAGTTTTGTAGGGCTAGCTAGGTATTATCACCGATTTATTAATGGGTTTTCACTTGTAGCTGCTCATTTTATTAAGCTACTTAAAAAAAATGCAATATTTTAGTGGTCTAAAGCATGTCAAAAGAGTTTTGATGAATTAAAAGATAGATTGACATATGCTCCAGTGTTAGCCATTCCTACCGGTAATGGAGGATTTGTAGTATATGGTATAAGAACTATTGTGTTGAAAACAAGAAGAAAAACATGAAAAACAATTTAAAGAATAAGAAATGCTAAGAGAAGGAGAAAAATGTTTTGAACAAAAGAAATCCTTTAAAATGCATATAAGCAAGTATTTAAAGAAGAAAACAAATTAGAAACACAGAAACAATACTTAAAACAAAAAGAACTATGCCTATAACATATAAAACAAGCACAAACATCTAAACAAGAATTAGAAAACTCCCTTTTACACAAATTTTCAACCTTACTCTTCAATGTAGCACCATTATCAAAAGTAGTATAAGTTAGGTTGTCTTGATTATTAGGCACCTCCATTAAAAACCATTCTTCATAACCTTGCAAAAGAGACACAAAAGTACTATACAAAAGATTGTAAATTTCATTAGTAGTGTAATACATCCCTTTGAACAAAAACATGGTTGTGGTCTTGGAATAATTAGTTTTAATCTCACCACTCTCTTTTAATATAAGGGCTTTCTTACGCACACCCTCTGCTTTTGCATGCACATCATTTGGGTTTGGTGCATCCTCTCTAACCTCTCCTTTTACCACTATAAGCTCATACCTCTCTATTGTTTTCACACAACTCTCCTTTTGCTGTGCAATAGTTTTTTCTTTTTCACTCTCATGTGTATTATCTCTCTCTCTTTTTATTTCTTTTTCTTGTAGCTCGTCAACAAGTACATCATCATGTATGAGATTTGAACATTGGAACAAACTTCTAATGGTGATGTATTATCATTATGTAAACTAGTACTATCACCATTCTCTAGTACAATCATAGCCTCTTTATTTGCATAGTCATGTTCAAAATCTTGGCTTTTAATACTTGTATCATCATGTAAAGAAGAATATTGAATGTCCATTATGCCTCTAGAAATAAGATTCTCATCATTAATGGTAGCCTTTTGATGTTTTTTTTGGCTCGCCTCATGCTTACCTCCTCTTTTTGGTTGCATTCTTTATTACCTTTAGAATTGAACAAGTCTCTTTTTATTCCAAATTGATTTCCCATGACTAGGTTCACTTCTTTCCAAGTGGAAATAGGGTCTTCTCCATAATACCTTCTAGTTAATTGTACTTGATCCCACCACTCTAATGTTTTACCTTCAAAACTATCAACAACAGTTATTACCTTGATTTCTTTGAAATAGTTATAACGTTCAAACTCAAGCTCCATCTTCTTTTCCCATGCTAGGTACTCTTTGGGACCACCTTTTCCATAGAATTTTGTCATTTTTGGCTTGTAGTTGTTATTGCAAGCTCGGCTCATGTTATGGTTCAAATTTGAAAGATTATCCATCAACTGCTTCATTTGATCTAACATGCCTTTCATGGACAACGTAAATTCATCCCTTTCTATCTCTTCCAAACCTATCATTATATAAGTAGAAGCAAGAAAACAAATAAAATGCTCACAACACTCCCTCACGTGTTTACACTCAGAAAGATGACACTCAGAAAGACGACACTCAGAAAGACGACTTTTCATTAAGTTCTTTGAGGACTAAGGTTACTTTATGTCAAATTAAGCTTAAACCAAACACAGACAAGTAAAAACTAATCTTAAAACACTTAGAAAATAAAGGATTTGACAATAACACAATTGGTTGCAAAAACAAATTTCTAAAGAACTAATTACAATTTAAAGATCAAAAAGAATTTAGAAGTTGCGAGATAGTGTTTTGAACTCAAAATTGAAGGAAAATTAAGGCTAGGCTGAATGCAAATCAAAGAATTGAAATAAGTTTCTTTTGGTGCAAAATAAGTTCTTATGCA
>CATIWR010225204.1:0-13938 GCA_949677035.1 Omphalea diandra | reverse complement strand
TATATATATATATATATATATATATATTTGTGTTCGGTATGTATTTTAATTGAGCTTTTATAAATATCTAATTAAAAATAATTTTATTGGTTGATATTAGCGTTACCACCAAAGTGAAATATTCATTGAAATTTGTAAAGTTATTTTTAATTTTTGCGAAGAGATATTTTCAAATTTATATATATAATAACCTGCTTAAAGAGGGTTATTAGATGCATTGATTTTGGGAGTGTTTGTTGGAATGAAACTATTTGTGCTTAGAGTTGCATTAGTCTAGAGAGTCTGTCTGCCCAAAGGGCATAGATTTCTCAAAAATTGATATGATCTCGATTATGTGCTTTATAACTAGAAATTGTATTGCATGTGCATGTTTTGCCCAAAGGGGAATATGTTGTGATGTCAGAATTTTCTAGATTGTATAAATTATAACTTTAATTTTGTACATAGCCCAATTCTAATACATGTTTTTGTTTTGTTACAAATAGTCTCCTTTAGTCTCAACAATAGTATTGCGATTGTTGAACTCTTCACTAACACCAACTTTAAGAGGTGGAAAAACGACATTCTATTTGTCTTGGGAATGGGTGAGATAGATTATGCTCTTTATGAAGATGAGCTTGCTAAACTCACCCGTAAAAGTAATATCGAAGAAAAGGAATTACATGCCAAGTGGGAGAGATCAAATCGTCTTAGTCTTATGGCCATAAGGAAAACTATTCCTGAATACCTTAGAAGTAGTTTGCCCACTAATGTTACTGCCAAAATTTTTCTTGCTATTATAAAAGATAGATACTTTGTATCCGATAAGGCTGAGGCTAAGACCCTTATGAGTCAGTTAGCCAGTATAAGATACAACCATAGTGACAATGTGAGGGATTGCATTCTAAATATGGTTCACCTCCAAACCAAACTTAGGGGTCTTAAACTTGAGGTTTCTGATGAATTCATAGTTTACCAAGCTTTAAACACTTTGCATCCTGAATTTAGCCAAATAAAGACTGCCTATAACACCCAAAACACACTACTTGGAGCATTCATGACCTTATAACCAAATGTGATGTTGAAGAAAAGAAAATGGTGAGGTTGCTATGCTAGTGACACAACCTAGGGCTGATCGTAAAAATGATAAAGATAAGTTTAAACCTAATTATTATGCTCCTAAAAGGAATCAAAATTTTAAATGGCATGGTAGGAGTCAAACTAAGAAGGGAGGTAATTTTAAAATTATGCACAAGAGTAAGGTGAAATGTTTCTTTTATCATAATGAAGGTCATAAGAGAAAAGATTACCATCAATTCACAGTTTGGCTAAAGAAGAAAGAAGAAGAAGGTATTCCTTTGGCTTATGTTTGCTTTGAATCTTACATGATTGATGTACCACCAAATTTTTGGTGGCTTGATAGTAGTACAACTATTTATATTGCTATTACCTTGCAGAGGTTCATAAGCAAATGAAAGCCAAGTGAAAAAGAGTCCAAGCTTAGAGTTGAAAATAATTTAAAGATAGATGTTGAGCAAGTAGGAGTAGTTAGGTTAATATTGAAATCTGGATTTTGTCTCATTTTAGAGAATATCTTTTATGTTTCATCTTTTAGGAGAAATTTGATTTCAGTTTCTGTTTTGGATAAGATTAGATATCATTTTGCTATTGGTAATAGAAGAGCTAATATGTTTTTAGATTCTAAATTGATCGATGAATGTGTTTTGTTTGATAATTTATATAGATTATGCTTAGATGATGCAAGAGATTGTGAACCTTCTTATGAAACCAATATTGTGATCAAATGATCATTAGTTAAAGAAAAATCCTTTTCATTGTGGCACAAACGTTTGGGTCATATATCTAGAGAAAGAATTGAAAAATTAGTGAAATATGACATTCTTCCTTCTCTTGATTTTGAGAATCTAAATGTTTGTGTGAACTGCATAAGGGACAAATTGACTAAGATTAAAAAGAAAGGTGCTAACAGAAGTTCAGATCTTCTACAGATTATTCACACTGATATTAGTGGACTTCATTCACCTACTATTTGTGGCAATAAATATTTCATTACCTTCATTTATGATTTTTCCTGTTATGGCATTTATACTTGATAAAGGAGAAATAAGATGCTGTTGAGATGTTCAAAATTTTCAAAACTGAGGTTGAGAAATAATTAGGAAAAGTCATTAAAATTGTGAGATATGACCGTGGGGTGAATATTATGACAAATATGATGAGATTGGGCAACATATGAGAGCATTTGCCAAATATTTGCAAGAGTGTGAAATAGTTGCTCAATATACCATGCCTAATAGTCCTGAACAAAATGATGTCACTGAAAGGCGTAATCATACTTTGAAGTATGATGAGGAGCATGATGAGTAGGTCTAATTTACCTGAATTCTTATGGGGTGAGGATATTAAATTGCTTTTTATATTTTGAACCGTATCCCTAATAAGTTTGTGCCTAAAACACCTTTTAAATTATGGACTGATAGAAAACCTAGTTCGAACCTTTTTAGTGTTTGAGGTTGTCTTGATGAGGTTAGAATATATAATCCAGTTGAGAAAAAGATTGACCCTAGAACTACTCGTTGTTACTTTATTGGGTACCCAACCCATTTTAAAGGATACAAGTTCTATTGTTCTACACGTGACACAAGGATTGTAGAGTCCATGAATGTGAAGTTTTTAGAAATGGATGTTGTTGATCTAGACATTTCTCAATCACCTATTCATGATATGCAAAGTGAAATTGCAACCATTTTTTACCTTTATCTTATGAAAGGATTATAAGGGGTCCTGTTCAAATAGGTGGTGATGGTGAGGGTGCAATTGTTCTTCCTCCTCTTATTGAGAATCCTCCAGAGCTTATTGCAGTTGAAGCATTACCTGTTAGAAGGTTTGTTAGGGCACGAAGGTTAACAATTCCAGATGATTATGAGATTTATCTTGGTAAAGGTGATTGTAATATAGGTCATGTTGTTGATCCTATATCTTATGATGAGCCTGTTAATAGTATTTATTCTGATTTGTGGATTGATGCTATGAAAGATGAGATGACATCAATGAGTCATAATAGAGTTTGGGAACTAGTGAAACTTCCTCCTAATCATAAACCCATAGGTTGCAAATGGGTGTTCAAAACCAAGAAGGATTCTAAAGGAAAGGTTGGGAAATTTAAAGCCAGATTAGTTGCTAAGGGGTTTACACAACGTGAAGGTGTTGATTATAATGAGACTTTTTCTCCTGTTTCCTCTAAAGATTCATTTAGAATAATTATGGCCTTAGTTGCTCATTTTGATTTAGAGTTCCATCAAATGGATGTAAAGACGATATTCTTAAATGGTGATTTGGGTGAGAAAGTTTACATGGTGCAACCGAGGGTTTTAAAAAAAGTGGTAAAAAACACTTAGTTTGTAAGTTGAAGAAATCTATATATGGTCTCAAACAAGTTTCTCATCAATGGTATCTCAAATTTGATGAGGTGGTCACTTCACTTAATTTCACAGAGAATAAGATAGATCAATGCATTTACCATAAGATCAATGAGAGTAAATTTATATTTCTTGTTTTATATGTTGATGATATTTTGTTGGCTAGTAATGACATGAGGATGATTTGTGAGACTAAGCAGTTATTGTCTAAAACATTTGATATAAAAGATCTTGGAGAGACATCTTTTGTCTTGGGTATTGAGATTTGTCGTGATCAGTCTCATCATTTATTGGGTCTTTCTCAAAAGGCCTATATTGATCGTGCACTCAGTAAATTCAATATGCAATCTTGCAAATGTGGTGATACTCCTATAGTGAAATGATATAAATTTAATAAGAAGCAATGCCCTAAAAGTGATAGAGAGAAACAAATCATGAATAGTATTCCTTATACAAGTGCAGTTGGCAGCTTGATGTACGCCCAGGTGTGTACAAGACCAGGTATTGCATACATTGTTGATGTTCTTGGTCGATATCTTTCTAATCCCGGGTGAGATCATTGGGTAGCTGTTAAAAAGGTAATGAGATACTTGCAAAAGACAAAAGATTCTATGCTCGTTTATAGGCGGGTGGATCATCTTGAAGTAGTGGGGTATTCATACTCTAATTTTGCAAGCTATCAAGATGATATGAAGTCCACTTCGGGTTATATTTTTATACTTGCTGGTGGTGCTGTTTTGTGAAAGAGTGTTAAACAAACACTTACAGTTTCTTCTACTATGCAAGCTGAGTTTATTGCTTATTATGGAGCTAGTACTCAAGTTATATGGTTAAAAAATTTTATTTCTGGGTTGTTTGTGGTCGATTCTATTGCTAAGTCACTTCAAATCTATTGTAATAATAATGCTGCTGTGTTTTTTTCTAAGAAAAATAAAGTTCAAGTGGTTCTAAACATATGAAGATTAAATATCTTACAGTCAGAGACTTAGTAAAGAAAGGAGACATTGAGATTCAACACGTTAGTGCTGATTTGATGTTAGCTGATCCTCTAACCAAAGGACTTAGACCTATAATTTTGAAGAAACATGTTTATGATATGGGTGTTGTAGAGTCTTTTGATGTATTTGGTTAGTGAAAGTTTTGTGCTTGTGATTGAACGTCTAAGTTAGATAATTTTGTTATATTACTTATTCATATATGTTTATTTATATGAGTTAAGTACTTTGTGGTTGTTTGTTATGTATATGTGCACATTCAATATATATGTATAACATGTTATGAGTTGTGTGTGATGTGCTTAAGATTAGTGTAATTATCTTAAATTATATTTATTAGTTTCCAATTGTGTTTCTTGAAACAAAGGCTAAGACATATATTGTGTGTATTTCCAAAATTGAAACAAAAACCTTATTGCAAAGATTTGTGAATTTCTCTTGCTTGTTTGAGCATGTGTGAAAGAGGAATATTTGGAGGACAAAAAAAAAAAAAGTACATTGATCACATGTAAGTGTTATTTTTTTGTTATACTGTCATATCAAAATACAGGTCAATTAAGTTGTCAATATTTATGACTATAGATTGGTACAATATCAATAAGAGACATAATTATTGTCATGATCCGATATTGATAATTTAATGTAAATAGAATTATGTTTAAGGTGTTATTTTATCAATAAACTATATGTTTTCTAAAATTTTGTGGTCACATTTGAGTTTAAAGTATTCAGTCTGAAAGTCATTTTCAAAGTGTTTTCTTTAATAAAACATGAAAACGTCATAATTAATATTGATCAAGTGAGAGAATGTAAGAATTTTTTGTGAGGGCTAATATTAATTATTGGTTTATTTTAAGTTTTATAAAACGGACTGAATAATATAGTTTATTGATTAAGGGTAATCCCAATTAAATTGTGATAAAATAAGTTATAAACTTATGACATCTTTAGTGAGCTGATATGAAATACGGTATGTATAGGCCTATTTTAATATGAACCTGTGATGAGTGGGTCTATTAAAATTTATTATAAATATGTTAAGTTTTCTCTCCTATTTTCATAACATAACCATAACTTTAATTGCTACACCTATGAGTAGCTGTCTTGAGAGAATGTGATGAGAGGTAGATTTAGCTATTGATTTTATGCTTTTGATCTATTATCTTGGTGTTTAATTTCAGCGGTTATAACTATGACTCAAAATAATATTGGATTTAATGTGAAAATAGGATTAAAATTTGTTTCCCTTTAACTATTAATTGATATTCTAAATTCATGTATTAGATAGTAAATAAATTTCTTACCAGCTAAGCATGGAGAAGATGATAAGGCGAAAGCAAATCGAAGCAGGAAGCGATAAGTGAAGAAAGATTTAACGAATAACGGATGACAGGCAAGGTAGAGAAAATTTTCGGGGTATAAGCGCGAAACTTTAAAAGTTAATTAGAAATTAAAAGCTCCAATGGGATTTTGTAGCTTTACTTTTTTATTTTTGTTTTTATTTTTTTTTGGGAAAGCGAGGGGAGGGGGCTGCGAAACTCTTATCTTCCGCTGCTGCCGGTGGGGCCTCCGTTTCGATATATTGGGAGAGATAAATGAGTATAAACAATGATTTCTCAAAAAATTAAATGTGATTATTGTAAATAATTATTGCCAATAAGTTCTTTTTTTAGTTGTCATTAGATTTTATAATTGATATAAATGTAAATCTAATCCATTAGTAATTAAATTAAGTTATTTTTGATACATTGAAAATAAATCATAAGACATTATTTCACTTTAAAAGGCCAAATTTCACTTTAAAAAGAAAGTCATAAATAAAAAAGAAATAAAACTATTATTAATTGTGAATCTGTATAATATTATGCAATATAATTATAATAATAAATTTTAAATGAATTAATATTTAATTAATTATTTCAATGATTAAAATTTACTATTACTTTATTATATATTTTTTAATTTTATAAAAAATTAGTATCAAGTAAATAAAAGTTATAATTAAATTAATACAATACATTTTAATAATAATATAATTTTTTGATAAAAATAAAAATAATAGTTTCATATTTCTTTCTTTTGTTTGTCTTTTTTATTTTTCTATTTTTCTTATTAAATAAGAAATGAAATATTAGTTATTATAAATATATAGAAATTCCTTGTTTTTATATACAAAATTTCTATATTGTTAAACTTTCTGTATTTTTTTAGAAATTATTTTTATATAAAAAAATTTTCTAGTGATAATTTTTTTATATTTTCTTTTGATGGGGAACGTAAATACTTAATTATATATAATAATAGATTTTTGTATTGCTCTACACATTCCTTCAAAATACTCATCTATAGGCTGCTTTCACTTAGCTTTACCAGGCATTGATTTGTCCAATAGTCATTGTTTGAATTATTCTAATAGCCGTGGAAAAATAAAAGAAGCATTGATTTTTCAAAGTCTTTCTTCAATTTTAAAGCATTCAGTTATTGATTTATTTTTAAATATTTGATAAAATAAGTCATATCAAAACAGACTTACTCAAATATACAAATTAGAACTTTTCATAATTTTTTTTGTGATTAAGACAAACGTCTTATAAATCTTGAGATCACATAATTAATAACCCCATTTTGCTCTTAAAAATCTAATAACAACAAATGTCTTTAAATCTAGCACTACAATATAATGTCAGGGTCACAAAATAACAATGAAATAACAATAAAAGACAAATAGAATAAATATTACAGAAAATATTAGGGTTCGACAATGAAATAGCAACATATATTCTATTGCTAGAATTTGACGTGAATATAGCGCAAAAATTAGTGACAACAAATTTTATCATTAATTTTTTCTCCTTTGAATTTTTTTTAAGAAAATTGACGATGAATTTTATTTTTATAGTTAAATAGCAAAGGATTCATTACAATTTTTTTTACTCTCAAATATCATATTTGATTTAAAT
This sequence comes from Omphalea diandra, assembly GCA_949677035.1. Lineage (NCBI taxonomy): Eukaryota > Viridiplantae > Streptophyta > Magnoliopsida > Malpighiales > Euphorbiaceae > Omphalea > Omphalea diandra. Next base: position 6,564 of record CATIWR010225204.1, on the reverse strand, counting down.
ATAGTGTCAATGGTCATTACTGTTTTTGTTTACTCTCACATAGAATTTTTTTGATTTCAAAAATGAAAAATTTTAATTATTTAGCGATGTTATTTTAAATTTTAGTGAATAAGATTTATGTTGCCAAAACTTTTACCTCAAATTTTGCTATTCTTCCCTTATTTTCTTGTTTCCTCATTTTTATCTCTTATTTATTTTTTATTTTCTTATTTTTGTCACATTAATTTTTTCATTCTTTTTTTATCGACACATTTGTCTCTTATATTGTCGTCACTATTATTGCCATTGTCTTTGCCTTCTCTCCTCTATTGTTGTCATATCCTACCTTTCTTTTTTGTCGTTGCATCATTCTCTCCTACCGCATCATCTCTCTTTTAATTATTATATTAATTGAAAATATATAACTATTAATATTTTGTTAATTAAAAATATAATTATTAATATTTTATTAATTTAAAATGTATAACTATTAATTTTATATTTTTTAAGTAATAAAATTAAATTTTATTATTTAAAATTTAAAATTATTAATATTTATTTTAAATTTTTTATGATTTATTATAACAATTGATAATATATCGATATTTAAATTTAAATAATTTGATAATATATTGATATTTAAGTTCAAATAAATGGATAATTTATATTTAAATCAAATATGATAGTTAACTTATTAATATGATGAATTTATTAATTTTATTTTTAAAATTAAATAAATTAATAATAAAATATCTGTTTTTATAGAAAATTAAAATATCATGATAGAATAATGACGAAAAATCTTATTTTGTAGTTTTTAAAAATAAAGTTAACAACATATTTTTTCCCATTACTAAATTATCATCGGACTAGTGACAAATTGTTCATTGCTAAATTATCAAAAAAATAAAATTTCTATGGCTAAATTATTATTGACAAACATTTTAGCACTAGAAAAAATTCTATTAGTAATTAGTCACTAATCAATTTTAGCGATGAAAGTTATGATTTTAGTGAAAAAAAATTCATTGATTAATGATTAAGTTTTTATAGTGTAAAGACGGTAATTGTTATCAAAATGTAGAAATAATAATTATTCTTAATATTTCAGAGATAACAATCTCAAAAAAATAATCATCTTCATAAATAATAACAACATTTAAATAATTATCTTCCATAGCTATTTATGAAACTTATAGAGATACAGCTGAGAATAACTTTAATTACAACAATTTTTCAAACTTTAGGAGATGATGTTAGCCATCTCGAGAATAATAAATTTTGTAGTGGTCACCATATATGGAATACCTGCTAAAAGTTGGCTTAACAAAAGGATGAATTCTTGTGTGATTATATTCTACTAATATGCTTATATAGTAATATTATATAAAGGTGATGGTGCTATTCAGGGATGAAGGGAGATATGGGGCAAAGGAGTCATTGGGTCCCTAAAGTTTTCTTCATTGCTTTCTTTTTGGCACCTAGTAGAATCATAGTTTTGCAATCTGAAAATTATTTGTTGCATAAATTAGAATAAGAAGATAACTTGTTATAGAATTTTTCCTAGTATAATTTGTTTAAATAATTCAATATGATTATGAATTTATTTCATTTTGTCTTAGATAATGGAACAATTTTATAAAAAGAATATCAATTGTTGTACAACCATCATTCTAATCAATCAATGCACCTATTTCTATTCAATAATCATAAAAGTAAGATAATATTGAAGTTAATTTAGAAAATCTTCCCAGTGATATAGAATTACGACCTAACATAATAAGCTATCTACCTCACTTAATTGAATAGGTCTGTAGAACTTACTTATTAAAAGGTCCATGTCAACAACATGAGCATGATTTTCCTTAAATGATAGATGGAAATTGAAAACATAAATTTATTGCATCTTGGTTTGATGAATTCATGAGTTTATTGGAGTATAACAATACAAAAGAAGCAACATTTTATATATATTGTTATCTTTTTTCAGTAGGGCATAGTGAAAGAAAGCATGATATTTTTGTATCCAGTGGATTCAATAATTGGCGCAAGAAAGAAAGATTGAGGGATCATGTTGGGGATCACAATAGTAATTATAACAAATGTAGATGGGCTTATGAAGATTTGATGAAGCAAGCTTAACATATTGAAGTGTCTTTTTTCTAAAATTTCAAAATAGTCAAAGATTGATTATCATTATAGGTTAAATAAGTTAGTTATTTGCTTGCGTTATCTCATGATGCAAGGATTAGGTTTTTTTGAGGAAATGATGAGTCAGAAGAAACACTAAATCAAGAAAATTTTATTGAACTTGTGAAAGTTATTTTCTTCATGTAATGAAAAAATCAATAATGTTGTATTGAATAATGCACCTGAAAATCTCAAACTTATATCTCTTGAGATTCATAAGGATATTATATATGTATATGCAATTAAGACAACAAATGCCATCATCAAAGATATTGAAAATGATTTTTTCTCCATTGTTGTTGATGAACGTTGAGATGTATCAGTTAAAGAATAAATGAGGGTTGTTATACGTTATTTGAATAAGAGTGGATTTGTGATTGAGCATTTTATTGGTCTCGTGTGTGTTACTGACACAACTACAACATCACTTGAGAAAGGTATTGATTCTTTGTTCGTCACTTATGGCTTGAGCATTTATAGTTTGAGGGGGCAAGATTATGATGGAGCTAGCAACGTGAGAGGTGAATTCAATGGGCTAAAAAGTTTGATATTAAATAAGAATTATGCTGCTTACTATATCCATTGTTTTGCTCATCAACTTTAGCTCACACTTGTTGTCGTTGCTAATTGTTACTCATTTATGTAATGTTATTGGAGGTTCTTGCAAGCGTAAGGATATGCTTTGAGAGAAGCAAATGGAGAAGATCATTAAAGGGATTGCAAATGATAAAATCAAGATAGGAAAATGTCTAAATCAAGAAATGGCATTGAAGCGACTAGGAGATACTCGTTGGAGTTTCCATTATGGTACACTCAGCTTTTATTTGCATTTGTTCTTGATGTTCTTGAATATGTTGGGGAGAATGGTAATGATGATCCATAAAAGGGCTAGAGCCATTGATTTGGCAAATATTGTAAATGGCTTTGAGTTTGTCTTAGTGTTACATCTTAGGAGAAAAAATTTGAAAATCACACATGAACTATCACAAACTTTACAAATGAAGGATTAAGATATTGTCAATGCAACAAGTTTGGTTAAAGTGTCAAAAGTTTGTTTACAAGTAATGAGAGATGATGGTTGGGAGACTTTGTTACTTGAAGTTTCTAATTTTTGTAGCAAACATGAGATAGTTATGCTAAATATGGAAGACGTGTATGCAGCTCGAGGTAAATCATGACATATAACTGAAAAAAATGACTAACCTTCACAATTATTGAGTTGAGTTGATTATATTCCGTGATTGACATGCAAACTCAAGAGCTCAATCATTGTTTTGATGAAGTAAACACAAAATTACTTTTATGCATGACATGTTTTGATCATAGAGATTCACTTTATACATTTGATAAAAACAAGTTATCATACCTTGCAGAATTTTATTCATATGAAGTTTTTAAGTTATTAACATTTGGATATTAATATGTAATAGAGTTAATATATTGACTTTCATCAAAATATTATTATTTTTTGTAATTTTATTTCTAAGGATAATATATATTCTTTATTTTTATATATTTTTAATTAGACCCCTGAATACAATTTTTGCCTCCGTCGCTGATGCTACTCATGCAGTTGTAATGGTATGGCAGGCTTAATTTGCGTAGCTTTGCGATGGATACTTGTCTATTTTGGAGGCTTTATGCATGGCGTTTTTTGCGTGCAAGTGTTTTTGTTTTTTTTCTCAGCAACTAGTGCGCATAACGAAAAAAATAAAATAATAAGAAATTTCACTGTGTGAATTGCAAGAAAGGAAATAGGATATTTTGACTTATCGCTAAATAAAGTAATTTTGTATCTTTTATCTGTGAAAGAAATTTGTAAAATATAGACTCATCCAAAAAATAAGATCTGGAGGTATAAAGGAAAAAAAAAAAAGAAAATATTTTTCTTCAAATAAACAGAGCCTAAAAGAAAAAAAGTAATTTTTGAAGGAAAATATTATTCTGTCGACCAAATAAAAATTGTAAAAAGAGTTGGATTGGGTTGGACACATTCTACACTCGAGCTCAAGCCCATGAGCTCGAAATTAAAGGCCCAACACCTCACCGACAATTGGCTGATGAGATATAGTCATACCAGAGTACATGACCTAGCAAATCTTACCAAAACTGCAACTCGTGGCCAATCCTTGGCCAAGTCAAACAAAACAGCTTTCCAGTTGATGACCGGTTACTCCAGTCGGTTCGTGTCCCTATCGATGCTGTCGCCTACCGGCTACATCCGGTCACGTCTGCTAATTACATATTTATAGACCTTTTTTACCTGTTATATTTGCCACTAACAACATCTCCAGATCCAGTTTCAAATGTTGACATGGATGAAATATATATCTCTATCGTCCACTTGTAATAGGATAGATCTTGGCCGTTCAATGCCATATGTGCCGCAACTGCAACAAACTTTATCACGATGTTTACGTGCTTCGATTTTTTTCTTTAACTGATTCGGCAACGATCCCGACGCTCATTCCTGCTTCCTTTTTTTTTTTAATTTTTATGATATTTCTTTTTTAGATTTATTTAAATAATATTTATTAAAGTCAGGCTTAATAAATTAATATTTAATAAACTTAAACTTAATACACTAAAACGTAATCAAATACAAATTCAATGAACTGTTAAACTAAAATATTTTTAATTACATTATATAATATTCTATCAAATATTACTTAAAAAAATAAATGTGGATACACTTTAAGAAAGTTAAGAGTATTCCTAAAAATATACACAATTTAATACAAATGTATCATCATAGTAAATATTATGACTACAACTTTCAATCTCTTAAAACTACTTCAGAAGTTACTAAATTCTTAAAATAATAATATATTATTCAATATTCACAAAAAAAAAAAAGAATTTTATAATATATTGAAATGAAATATTCCTAGAAGCAGCCGTGGCCCATTTACAAGAATCTAAAAAGTTTTCTGTTGAATGCCATATTTTGTCCATTTGGGAGAGAAGGAAGGTTGCCTTAGGAATTTGATGAATGGAAGACGTGTCAATTCTTGGTTGGTTAATCCGAAGTAGTACCAATGATACCGTCTCCCTTCTTATTTGATCTTTCTTTACACGAGGTTAAATTTAGGCTTAATTAGATGAAGAATAAGGCCAAAATCAAAGATCATAACACTGCCAAAATCATTATTCGGCCATAATTAAAGGAAGAAAAGGCTATAAATAAAGCTTCTATCAGATCATTAATTGAAATAATTTTCTTCTAGCTCCATATGCAAACAATGGGCGGCAACTGATTTCCTTTACCCTAACTCTCGGCAAGTTGGAGGACCGACCAAACTACATTGTCTATTCGTTGTTGCTACGAAGAATCAAATCAAATTAAGGCGTCTAATCAAGTACATTTATATTGAAATAAAGGATAATAAAGAAAAGGCAATTTATGGTTTTCTGATTTAATGAGAAAACAATTACTATATTATTTTTTATATAGTAAAATGTTCATGAATGTTGTTCAACATAGCCAAAAGTCTTGATTAAATTTGAAAAACCACCATCATAGCCTTCAAAATCCCTTTACCATGACCTTTCCTCATTTGATTTCAACACTGCAGTTATTTCTTAATCCAGTCCACTTATAGTGACACATTAGTCCACTGTCTCTAGTTTTTTTTTTTTTTTTTTTCCCTTTCCTTCTAAACTAACCTTTATTCGAAAGTCATATTAGACCCGATTAATATAGATTTAAATCGAATCAAATTTTAAATGGAAAAAACTCTTCCAATATTAATATTCTTTATTTATAAAACTTAAACTCATTTTATTATACTTTCCACTAATAAACATAAAAAAATGAAGGGCGTTATTGTCATTTCGTACGAAAATGACGACCACAACAGTTGAGTTCTGCTTCCTTAACACACACTTCGTGATTTATTTAAATTAGAAAAATTTAAAAAAAGGAGCATTATTTTAGGTTATTTATTCTCTGTTTGGCGCGTATATAAACCAACAGAAGGAATAAAAAAAGAGGGGGGGAGGAAACCATCGCTCTGAAAGCTGTTAGAGAGCAAGCTAGAGATAGAAAGTTTAGAGAGAGAGGCCCAAAAAAACCATAAAACCAAAGACTGTGTGAGTCTGTATGTGAGAGAGAGTGAAGGAAAAATAAAAATTCTGAGAAGGAAACAAAAAAAGAAAAAAAAATTTCCTCAGTTGTTTTTTTTTTTTTTTTGGGGGGGGGGGGGGGGGTTTGGGGCGTTATTTGGAAGTTTAGACACCCAATTGATAGGTGGAGAAATTATTTCAATGTATATCCTGAACGAAATTGACAATTCGGTATATAATACAAAAATGCTCAATTTAAATATAATCCATTTAATTAATCGTATGAAAATCTTTAATCACAACACATACTTATAAAACATGTTACATGAC
>CATIWR010225180.1:0-13246 GCA_949677035.1 Omphalea diandra | reverse complement strand
CTATATAAACCAAATCTATCTATATATATATATATATATATATATATATATATATATATATATATATATATATATATATATATATATATATGTAAGTAATTGATTGCGATAAAATTCACTATTGACAAGAAAGTTAAACTGATGCCATTAAAAATCATATCCACAACTCCTCACTGGTGTAGGTATGACTACTTGAAAAGCTTTATAGAACATACCCTGCAATTCTATAAATATTGCTCATCTACAAATAGGCAGTATAGTTGTGCTTTGTTAGAATGATTCATCATCTCTCTTTTATTAATGATATAATGTCAGTTTAACAGCTGATTAAATAAGACCATTGTGCCATTAATTTAATTTGTTCTTCATTTAATAGAATTGAACAAAAATAGGGAAGCTTTGGATTCCGATTAAAGAGTTAGCAGCTGAGCATTTACCTTTTTGCTTATAGCAGTATAGTAGAGGGATGCATGCGGTTGCTTTTCCATCAAGTTTCAACGTAGGGTAATCGTAGCGCCTGTAAGGACTTTTGGCATTTTCACATAAAAGAGGCGCTGAATCTGGAGAGATCCGTGCCCGCAGCAGTTGCCACGCGGGGCACCATTTTTGGCTTGTTTTCATTTAACGTTTGTTGGAGTCGTACCATTGGGTAGTGGACAACTTTTTCTTTTTTTGCTGTTACAGGAAATAGTTGTTGTTGAAGTTTTTACTCAATGTGTTCAGAAAGGCAGCCAATCGGTTGGTTAGATTAGTGAAATTAAAAATTAATTAGTGATTTGGTTTATTAAACAATTAAAAATTAAACTAAATTATAATTAAACTAAATTAAATCGGTTTGATTTAATTCGATTTAATTTTATAAAGTAATTCTATTTGATTTGATTTATATTTTCAAAAATTTGATTTTCAATTTAGTTTGACTAAATTTGATTAAGTTTAATTTATAAATTGACTTAGTCTCATTTGAGTTTGGTTCAATTAAATTTAATTTGATCTTATTATAATTTTTTTAATAGTTTAAATTTATAATTCTTATAGATTGGATTAATAATTTAAAAATGGACTAAATTTAATATTTAGAATTTTATAAAATTGATGTGAAATTATAATTCAATTATGAATGAGTTATCCAAATAACAGGATTGCTTGGTCCAATTTCAAATTTGACTTTTCAATTTTAAAATTAATCATGTTATCCAAATGGACCTATGAGATTTTATTAGATATGTGAGTGAAAATAAATGAAAATGATAAATTTTAATTTCAAACTTCAATTGATAGAGAAGACGATGAGAATAAAAAAATAAAAAAAAAAAACTATGAAAGTGAAAGTGAAAATGATGGCAGAACGGTTATTTACCCAGGAGCGAGTAAGGAGATGAAGGTTGTGGAAGGAGATGTCATCATCATACAAAACATCGTTGCCTGGACTGATAACTGTTTCCTTATCCATTCATGGATGGATTAAAAGCAATAATAGGTGATAAAAAAAAAAAAAAGGAATTGAATGAATCGTTAATGATGCAATTTTCAACAATAACATATGAAAAACAGTTGTTTAAATTACCAATTATTAATAATTCCATTTTGATGACATATTAAGATAAATATGAATACAATTATAATTTTGTATACTAATTAATAAATATTAATCATTTCAAATGGTCTAGTTACCATTATTAAGCTAACTGATATACAAAACTGATTTCTATGTAAATTAGTAACCAAACCAAAAATAAATTTTCTAACATTAAATTAATGTCTAAATGACATAAAAAAAAATTCAAATCTTTTTATTTTTACCGGTGTGACTAAAATTTTTAAAATAGTTAGTTCCACTAAAAGTTGCTCAAATTTGTGTCAGACGATATCCATAGTGAAAATTGAGGTTAGACATTTACCTCATTTTTTGAATTATTATATTTTTTTACTTGAAAAAATATTATATTATTCTTTAGAGTCAAAATTGTATTTAGCTCAAAATTGAAATGAAAGTATAAAATTAATGTTTTAATTGATAATAAAAATTTAAATGATTTTTTTCAAAATTAAAAATAACTTATTTTCCTTTTCTTATTAGAGATTTTACTGTTAGATCTCATAAGTAATTTTATAATATATACTATAGCCATATAACATTGTTTTTAGCAAATAATAGTATTTCGGCTTAATTTTAACAATAAAAATAATCGATGCAAAATTTATCAATTTTAGATGTAAGAGATTTTAAATTGAAAAGTTTGGATTTTTTTATTTTGTTATTATGCCTAAACTGATCAAATTGTATTAATTTCGTGTCAGTGCTCCTCTCTAATGGAAGATGGAGAATGGCGCTCTGCCTGCCCTAGAACCTTCATAACTGTAAACCAAAAAAAAAAAAAAAAATCTTGATCTTCCTTACTCCCAAAATAACTGGCCTGATTCCCAACAGTGATCCAAACCATGCTCGTTGGGCCTTCTCGCACAATAAAAGATGCTCCAGTCTTTTCTCCCCATAGCGGCCACATTTTGCATTACGCTTTCCTTGAAGAGGGAACCCACGCCTTCCACAATTGGGAAACCACAGGCAGGATATGTGTTTTGTTGATGGTGAACGAGTAATATTAACAGAGTATAATAGTAACAATGACAGTAGTAGTGATTTAAGGTATATACACGCACCATATATATATATATATATATATATATATATATATGCACACACATATATACATATACACACACACACATGAGAGTTTAAAGAAAATGAGAACTTCTAGGATACAAGTAAATAGTGAAAATCCTAGCAAAAAGTACCTTAATTGTGTAGAAATGATGATTATTTATACCCTAACTACTTATGGATTCGTCCTAACGGTGTCAAGAATTGTATTCATTGGCATTGTCCTCATTATGTTGAGATATCTAGAAAAATGAGTATTGTGTAACTATCTAATAATCTCTAAACGTTACTTATTTTTTTGTCTTCCATTAGGCTCTTTGCATAGTGTAGTGCTTGGTTTTAGTGTTCATCTTTTAACTATTCATTCCTCTTATGTTCAATTTCGAAGGACAAATATGTTTAGTTTTAAAGAACAAATTCATGCAGGGAACTTGCCTTTTTGTGAGGCAAGCGTCCTCTGCGTAAGAGACATGTGCCCTTTTTTAGGGTGTTCAATTATCTGAACGCTATATATAGTTTACCTTAAACCACTATTTTTTTTTGGCATTTATGTCAGATTGCTTTTAGCTTGGATGAAGATTCAACCCTAGGGACTTTTAGTTTAAATAGTGTGTGCTTTGAATAAATGCACATTTCTAGAGGTTTCTGTCCCTTTAGCTATCGTGTCACCTTAATTCTCACACTGACTGAGATAGAGGGTTGTTGGCTTTCACATTTATTTCAAGCATAATTCTTGAGATATAACTGCCCTCTATACTAGGTACCTGAGATTGAGGGTTGTTGGCTTTTCGCCATTTTGTTTGCTTTGCAAATTTACTACTAATTTTCTCCCTCAATTTTCTTTCTCTTTCTCTATCGTGATAGTTGTGCTATCTTTGCATTTTTGGGTATCAATTTTTGTTATGAAGTTCGTTTAATCCTTCTTTTAACTATTTATTTTTTTATTTGTTTTGGGGATCATGGGTGAGTATATCGATAAGGCTCTAGGGAATTTGAGGAAATACTAAAGCTCTATTTTTGCTAGGGACTTAGCCTAGCTTACTAGGTACCAATTATCTTGCTACCCCTCTCTGAAATATAGGTTCCCTGATCATATGGATGTAAAGATGGTGGTCGTGCATAGGGAACAGATGGAAACAGGTACCCGCTTTCCTTTACATTTAACTCTCCTAAGCTTCCTTGTCTCCTAGTCTATTCCTCTAACCCAACTCCACCTTAATGCCATCCAAATATTGAACAATTTAACTAAAATCTATCAGGTGAAAGGTCTAAGCCTTATTACTACCCACATCTAGTATCTGTATCGTGTAACTTGTTGTAGTACTAAATCGTTCCTCATTTTAACTACTAAAGTGGGGAATAAAATTGTGTTTGGCTTCCTTTGTCTTTAAAGGATTGACTAGATAAGTTTTATTTGGTTACCATTCCTTCAACTTAACAAACCTTCCCTAAACCTTTTTCAACAAATGTTTTTCTCCCCCATTTCTTTTAAGTCAAGACAATGAAATCTGTTATCTTTAATAGCCAGTAAGTGTTCCAAGGTCCAACCTTTGTGGAAGAAATATGTCTATTAATTCATTTGGAATTAAACTAAGGCTCTAGAGGTTCCTGTTGGGAAACTATAAGGTGGCAATTAGTTTGAATGAGAGGTTGAACCTTCCAAACCAGCTCCTAAAAAGAAGAAAATTGGAGGTATATAGCTCTCACTTTTGCATTTTATACTTTACTAATATCTACTAAATATTATGTGATGTAGGTGAGATAGAGTTTCTGAAGAACATTCAGTTGAAGCTCGATGCCGAAGAGGATGTCTTAGAGGCTTTGCCTCTGAGCACTAAGGGCGAACCTATTATGAACAATGTTCATGTTCCCCTTCCCAAACAAACAAAGATAATCATTTGGGACCCCTCCTCCTTTTCTTGCTAAGAAGACTACTCCCTTTCCTGTTGCCTCCAAAAATAAGGGCAAAGGTAAGATTGTGAAGAAGGGGAAGAAAGGAAAGAAAAGGAAGAATGCTTTTGTTGTAAATGAGAGTAGCTTAGAGGATGAAAAAGGTGGTTAGGAGAAGATAGAGGTGCTGCAGGCCTTGGGGGAAGAGTGCCCAAATCTGAAGAAATGGTTGGAGAACAACCTTAAAGGCATTGTCCAAAATTTTGCTATATGTGATAAGTTTTTGTACTTTATCGATCTTTAACCTGACCAATAAGAGTGTTCAGGTATTCCATCTACTAATTTAGAGCACACCGACGCTATGTACCTCATGAGAGGCTTGTAGATTCCCAAGGAGAGCTAGAGAAGGAGTGTTCTACTGAGGAGTTTTTGGCAGTAAGTTCTTATTGGTTCTTCTTTCTTTTATGTTTACTATAAGTTTATTTTCAATATGTTAGTATTTTGCTTTTAAGCAGACGACTCAAGGAAGAATAATAAAGCTGATCGTTGAACACAGATTAAAGGTGGCCATGTTTCGCTAACGCTATTATGATGAGGTGAAGGTTGAAAACCTTAAGGTGGTAAAGCTCGAAAAGGCCTTATCATAGAGAGGGGCAGAATTGGCAAAGAAAGAAGGACAATTAACGAAGAATGAAGAATAATTAGAGAAGAAGGAGAACCACTTAAAAATCGCCTACTCTGTGGTATAGGGTTTGCACAACTTCATGCATAGTATTATCTTTGTGGGTAAGATGAGGGAGGTGGAGACATTGACCCTTCTTTCTTTAGTCTTAACTACTTATGGCTAGACTGTGAAGAGGGTCCTGGAATAAGATCAATCAAAGATAGACCTCACAAAGTTAAAACATATTAGTTTAAATAAGATTTATGAGGTTTGTGCTGCTCATGTCAAGAAAGATAAACGTGAAAAATCAACCTTCGATACTCCATATCCCAAAGTTAAATATTAGCTGAACGAGAAGACAAACATGGTCAAAATGGTTATGGTTCTAGGACTTGAGGGGGACATAAGCTTTTGAGGCAAGCTTTTCCACGAATGAACTTCTCACATCCTTTTTAAAGGTAGAAGAATTTATTATGGTGTCTTTTATTCCCAAAAGGGGTTTTCAAACTAAAGGTGCTTTTTATCCTCCTACTGCCTCAATCGTTGAAGGTCCTAAAGAGTTAGTGGATTTAGAAAGTTCTCCTGCCATAGTTCAAAAGGAAAAATCAAACAAGAAGGACCCTTATTTTAAAGGCTCTAAGGAGACAGAAGCCGTTGTAGATCCTTCTTCCTCTTAAAATAAATGTGCTCCTCTTTGTATATTGTATTTTGTATTCTATGTGTAATGACCATTCTTTTGCAATGAATATGTTATGTATTTTCTCTTAATGTAATTATCATCCCTTTTATGCCTTTTTGTTCCCTTTCTTGCTTTTTCAAAGCTAACAGTAAAAGGATAAATAATAAAAATTCATGTTCATACGTATATTAAATGTCCTAAGGATGGCTTCCTTATTCGGTGAATGAACCTTGTATTAGAGCCTTTTTGAATTTTTAGATATCATCATGCATGTCCTTAAGTGAATAAGTGGAACTCAAACTTGAAATAACAACCATGCTTAACCATTTAAACTTGAAATGACTAAGTATAAGGAATATTTTAAGAGTACTTTGTTGGTCGAACAAAACAATCTGTAAGTTCCTGTGCCTTTTCAAAATTTGATTAAGGTATAAGAATGAAATCATAAAATTTAAGCAAGTTATAATAGTTCTTACTTTATATTTAGATGGAATGACTCATTTGTTGAGCCTTTTGTGAGGCTGAAACTCCATACTTAAAATTTTTTAAAGTGGTGAAAACTTAAAACTCCTGTTTTTGAGTGCTAGAATTGTTCTTCTTCATTTACCACATAAGGAAGTGAACCTTTTTAGGTTGCTGAGTCCTTACAAATTGGTAAACCTTTCTTAAAAAGGTTAAACCTTAGCGAAAAATTTTATGGCTTTTGAGAGAAAGCTGGACCCATATTTTTATGACTTTTTGAGGGAGCCGAACTCTTAATCTCTATTAATGGTTTTATGGCTTTTAGGGTTAGTCGAACCTTTATATTTAATAAAATTTTATGGATTTATTAGGTGAACCAAACCCTTATATGGATTTATGGAGATAAAGAAGATTATGGCCTTTCAAGGAGGTTGAACCCTTTATGAACAATATTTATACTGAAATACCTCTTTATTGATAGTGCTTACAAAGATTGTTTACATTCCATAATCTTGGGATTAGTTGTCCCTCTAGTGTTGCTAACTGGTAGACCTCATTTCCTATTACACTTATAACTAGATAGGTGTCTTCCCAATTAGCTCTAAGTTTTCCTACCCCTAGCATCTTTCTTACTTATTTTAGCTTTCCTACATACAAGATTGTCTTTCTAAAAAGATCTTTGGGGAACTCTTTTATTGTGATATGATGTAACTCTTGCTTTTATATGCTACTGTTTGGATGGCTACTTTTTCTCTTCATTCTTCGAGTAAGTCAATGTGCAATTTTACTCCTTCATTATTGACATTTGGATCAAAGTGTTAAACTTTATTGCTGCTCATGCCAATCTCTACTTAAACCACTACTTCCATGCCATAAGCAATGCTAAAGGGTGATTCTCTATGGGCTTTTCTAAAAGTTGTTTAGTACGTTCAAAGAATGTGAGTTAATTATTTATCCCATTTGTAAGGATCAGATTCTGAATTTCTGATATAGAGCCCAATGATGAAAATCACGGAACATATCCCCAAAATGTAAGGGAATCATCAAAGGGAAGAATAAAGGCTTTAAAAAAACTTGGAGAAGCCTAAGACTAAGCTGAAGACCAAAAGCCCAACACTAAGCCTAAGACCAGTAACTCAAGTTCCCAGCCTAGTCCATTAGGACTAGACAACCCACTTTTAGGGTTGTACAACCTTCATTGAAACCTTGACCCTTGAAATCTTTTAGAACTAGTCCCCCGTGAACCTTAAGGCTATACAACCTTGATAGATGGATCTACAACCCTTTCATGGCTAGATAAGGTGCATGCAAACCTAATTTTACGAAATTCATCTCCTTTTTTGTGATTGGATATATTCATGGTGTGACTAAAACTATTTTAATGCCTAATGCACTCACCCATCACTTATAAATACCCTCTTCATTTGAAGAAAGAGGAGGCTTGGACAACCCTAATAATACTCTACCAAAATTTACGCTCAAACACCCCTTAACACAAAAACCTTAAACCTTAACTCATCCCAACTCATTCCATGGTAGAACTAGGCTTTCTTTTTCTTAATCAATGTGATTCTTTAAGCATTTTAGAGAATATTAAACTCATGGTGTGCTTTTAATCATCAAATAAGGCATCCAACAAACCCCCCCAACCCTCTTTTTTCTTCCTCTTTCTTTTCTTTCTATTTTTAAAAATCTAAAAAATATAGATTGTACAACCTTGCCTGTAGGCTATATAGCCCTGTTTCTCGGTTGTACAACCTTTATCCTAGGCTGTATAACCCAATTTCACTAGTAAATAGATTTGCAAAGCTCTTTTTTCTTTTCTCCATTCAGATTTCTTCTTTTTCAAAACCTTTCTTTGGGTGTTCCAACGTTCCAATAATAGAATGGCATGAGGAATAACATCCTAGGATTGCATTTCATCTCAAAATGGAACCTTGGTATGGTTGTTAAAGTGGTTTTACAACCACTTTTTATGTAATGCTCCATGTTATCTTACTTTTGGTTAAGTGATGGTTTTCATTATATTTTGATCATTTAGGATAGTGACCGAGTGAGAAACTTAAGGTTCCAATTTATGTTTTTGCTTAGAATACATAGTTAGTGCCTTAGCTTTACACTTTTTTTATTTTCTTAGACTTACATACAAACTCCCACTATGGTTAGCCATGTGTATGGATGCCTAGCTCTTTGTAAGCTACATAATAGGAGGATTCATCATTCCTAGGATCCTTTCATGATGATCTAGCTTTAGGCCATTGAAAATCCTCTATTAGGCTTTGCATTGCATGTTATAATATATCAATGGTTCTCCAAAACTTGAGATTTAAACTTCATTCGTGCTTAGGAGATTGTGAAAAATTCATCACTAATAAGCCTAGTACCTTCAGGTTTATCAAATGAGGGATCACAACAATCACCCCCAAACTTATGGAGCCATCAACTAAAATAACCCTCTCAATCATTAGGCGCATATAGGAGTCAATAGTACCTTAGAATAAGTCACCCGTCTTGTTTACATTTTTTCTTTAGTGGAGAGTAAAAGTCCTCAAAGAACAAGGTTAGGTATAACATAAATGTTACCCCACCCTTCTTAATGTAATTATCCCCTATATGTAAATACTTATGTGGTCCCCATTTACTTGCATCATAAATACCTTCTGTAAATATTCCTCTCTCCTTAAAGGGATTTCTTTCCCTGTTTATACATATTTCTTCAAGTAATGTAAAAAGTTCTTCCTTTTAGTGCCATTGTGTACATGTTCTTTTAAGGCTTTAACTCTTTTCGATTCGAGGTGAACTCACACATTCTTTGTCCTATAATGGTATAGGAATGAGACCTCATATAGGAAAGAGCCACTAGACCTCGTGCGTAGGAAGAATAAGGTTAGAAGGATCTTTTGCGAAACAATTTGTGCATGACGTAAATATATACATCATTTACTTGTTCATGCATCATAATAATAACCTTTTTCTTGCAGCCATCATAGATCCATCCAAACCATCATGGAAGAGAACGGGCAATTGACTTGCTAGAAAGAGTAAGACTTTAAGTCCAAACTAGAAAGTTGACCCAATCATGGAGCCAACCATTCCACCAGACATCTTAGACAAGATGATGGCTGACTTCAACTGCAATATGGAAGATAAGCTTGTCAAGGAAGTAAATAAGTATGTTCATGAGATTCTGAAAAAGCGGGAGACCACTGCTAAATAGAATTAACGAAGGGAAAATACCAATAGAGTTGCCCCAACCTTTGGTGATTGATGATGATTTGTTTGGGATGAAAGAATACCATGAAAGCAAGCTTTCCATAAAATTGGGAAGTATTACTGTCACTTTACACAAACTTATGGAGTGAGAAAAGGCAAACGCTCAATTCGATGGCTTTGCCAAGTAGTTGGAGAAAATACAAAAGGCTTTATGTGCTAAAGTTTGGAGAAAGGAATAGACATTGAGGAATTGCTTACTTACAAACTTGAGAGCCTTCTAGCTAACTTTTATACGCCTAAGTTTCTAAATTCATGGGGATCCAAGATGCTAAGAACCATATCCATTCATTTGTGCTAGTCACGAAGGCATCTGGAGTTTCGATGGATACCATGTTAGAGTGTTTTGAGTTGTCATTGGAAGGTTCATAAAAACCTAGTACTTTAACTAACTAAAAATTGTTAGATAACATTGGAAAGAGTTGACAAAAGCTTTTGAGAGGCACTATGCTTGTAATTCAGATTTAGGGTCACATTATAAGACCTAAAATCTTTGATGTAAAAACAAGCAAAAGCTTTAATGATTACATCAGAAGACGACTTCAGAGACGACCATAAGGCTTACAAAAAGGGTGTTAGTTTAGATGATAATCAAGGGGGTTCTACCTAGTATTGGCACTAGAATTAGGGGAATATTGGTTAGAAATTTTAAGGACCTTCGAGAAGCAGGTTTATAAGTTGAAGAGTTAGAATCTGAGTTGAGAAGACAGTATGGGGGAAGAAGAAGTACCCCATCTCAGCTTCAGGCCGAGGGGAACAAGATGACCAATGTAAATATTGTAAGAGCACCAAGACAATTCACTAATTTGTGGATGCCTCTGTCTAAAGCATTTGAAAGGTTGCAGAAGAATCATTGGTGTTGAAGCCTTTGGCACTGAGACCACCTCCTAATCTATTACCTAGTAGGTATGATGCCAATGTTTACTACATTTTTCATTAAGGAGCAGGTCATAACACTGATGATTGCTACAGGTTGAGACACGAGATTCAGGATCTCATTGATAATAAGATGATCATCCTGCTAAATTCTAGAAGGCCTAACATTTAAGGGAATCCTCTCCCAAACTATTGTAATATTCCTCCCCTAAATCAGGGGACACTAATGATATATTTTGGAATTTTTAAGGAAGTTATTTTTTGCTATTATCAAGAAAGTAGTAAAGAAAACTCTAACTGTTAACACTATTAATCCCTAAAAAAGTTCAAATGAAGAACAAGAGGAAGAGCAAAGAAAAAAATGATCTAGTTATGGGAGGAGGGTGATGAAGAGAAAAAAATGAATCAGTGATCCACATAACATCCAACAAGAAATATTACTTTCACAGAGAAACCCCTAAAGAAACAAAGGTTAAGAAGTAGGCAGATGAACTTGTTATTAAGGAGAAGGAAGATGACAATCCTATTGTCAAATAGTTGAAGAAGATGCTAGCCTAGATTAGTGTGTGGAAGTTATTTATCACCTCTCAGGGACACAAGGCTTTGGCAAGTTTGATTATCTCAAAGGAAGCTACTACGATGGATGTTGTTGCATTAGTGACTCATTAGGGTAAAATCACTTTCTCAAATGAGGAATTGTCACTAGAAGGAAAGGACCACAACCTGGCCCTATTCATCTAAGCTAAGGTGAAGGAGAGATGCATGTCATGTGTGATGGTTGATGATGAGTCTAGGATTAACATTTGCCCATCGAAGTTGCTGCATAGGTTTAGTTTGACTGAGGAAAATTTAAAAGCTTCTGATAGTGTCATTTGAGCATATGATGATAGTAGGAGGCTGAGTTTAGGTGTGTTCAAGACCTTAGTGAAGATATACATAGTGCAATCAATAGTGAAATTTATAGTTTTAGATATCCTAATCACATTCTCACTTTTTGGGAAGACCATGATATCATCTACTGGATGATGTGCCTCCCATTGTTCACCA
This sequence comes from Omphalea diandra, assembly GCA_949677035.1. Lineage (NCBI taxonomy): Eukaryota > Viridiplantae > Streptophyta > Magnoliopsida > Malpighiales > Euphorbiaceae > Omphalea > Omphalea diandra. The sequence goes on along the minus strand of CATIWR010225180.1, from coordinate 1,696 downwards.
CAATATTATGATTCCTTATAAATGAGAGATTATGACCATTTATGTGGAAGTTGGAGAGATTGTATCAGCTTTGAGTGTGGTTGTTATGCATCTTTGGGGGTTTCATGCTGCTGGGGTAACCATAAATAAATTGACCTTAAGGTAATGGGAATCATAAAGAACATGAACTTTCTTTTAGGATAGGGGTTAGGGAAGAATTTTACTGGCATATCAAAGTTTTTAGAAATCTCCACTCAGAGTATAAGGAAAGGGCTGAGGTATCGTGGTAAAGAGTTGGAGCTAGAAGTAAGGGACTGACACATACTACTATCAGATTTCTTTGTGAAAGAAGGATATGCTTCTAGGATAGTTGGGCATAAGGCAACTCAGAATGAGGAGCCATTGGGCAAGGATATAAAAGAACTTAAGAAGGCCTTTTTCCAATTGGATATTGGTAAATTAAGAAGTCAAAATTATCAGGATTCATCCGAAGAAAAGGATGGAAAAAAGAATAGAAATAAGAAAGAGAAATATCAGCTTATGGTTTTGTACAAGCCTTAGTCTACATGGCCATGGAATGATGAGAAGATCACTGAGGAACAAAGGGAAAAGTATGTGTAGGAACAAAATTTTTGGGCCACTGGGAAAGATCATGCCATGAAGGGGTCTGGCTTAATAAAACAATATGCATACTTTATAGATTCAAAGTGGGAGTATACTGGGCCACACATGTTTACTAAGTTTGTCTACACATGGATAAAATTGGAGGACATCAAGAGCCTGATTGTAAACTCCATTAAGGAAGTGGGCAGTGAAGAAGTACAAGTGCATATGGCAAAGACTGAGCCTATCATGGCAGATGGAGCAACACTTTAGGCATAATTTCTAAAGATTATGTTAGGGGATGATCAAATGAAATAGAGCTTTAAGAGAGTTGTCAAGGTTGTTGTTGGTATAAAGAATGGGAAAGAGGTAAATCTTTTGCATAATGTTGATCTTGGGGTTTTGTCTGATAAAGTAAAGGGTGAGAAAAAGGAAAAGGCTCAGGCGGATGAAACTTCAATCAATCAACCAGTTGAAGCTGACTTTTTTTATTGCTACTGATGTTTTTGTTTCCAGCCTCTTTAAGGATGATGATGTATTTCTTTCTAAGTTTAAGCTAATGAATGATGAGTTTACTTACTTTTGTGATATTTTTCCTGAGGGTAGTATGCATAGCATGCATCATTTCATGAGCATATTTAACATGAATTTTGTGCATACCACTACATTTAATCTTAACACACAAGAAAATCCAAAAATCTTGGTTATCACTAATGATGTCACACCAAAAAAGTGTAGAAAGTTTGAACAATTGCTTAAAAAATACTGAAGGGTCTTTGCTTGGACATACAAAGATATGTCAGGGGTTGATAGGTGAAGTATATAACATAGGATCTTATATCTAGCATAGGATCTTAACTGTCCACACATAAAACTGATAATACAGAAGCTTCAAAGGATGAAACCTGAGTAAGCCTAGTTGGTTAAGGAAAAAGTGATAAAGCAATTGAATACTAAATTCTTGGAGGTAATAGATTATTAAAATCTGCTGAGGAAGGCTTTTTTCAAGGTTATTCAAATGGTGAAAGAACGACTCTTCCTCCTACTTCAAAGACTGGACGACTAATGCTTGCTTCAAGATCGAACAACGAATCTCGATCGAATCTCATAACCA